>CABFWO010005192.1:0-51619 GCA_902155825.1 Timema genevievae
TCTGCAGTCATGTATGGAGGTATAGCATACCACGCAGGCTGATTTATAAAGTTGCTACCTTACAATCTCGACGGAGTGTACATATGTAATTGATATGTTAACATGTAACGTTAGAAGTATTGGGTCAAACCTCTGTCCAGTATGAACAATATGACATCTGACACTTCAAAAGTAGGTACTCTAAAATAACTAAGGTTCTTTAGGCAAATCAATGTCTTCATATTCGTGATTAGCGATGAAACCACATCTGTTTTCTTGAATCTATAATCAGTCCTCTCTGTCAAAGTCAATTTAAATTGATTTGAATCTTTCTACTAGGATTAGAATCCAAGTAGATGTAGATGAAACCTCTGCCAGTCACCACGTCTATATCAATTTTAAATCAAGCATTGAAGAGTAATTTCAGGACTCCAATATTTCGTAAGACTAACACATCAGATCTTTGCCAATGAATTTGGCAAATTAAATGTATCCTCTTATTATATCGTGAAAGTTGGTATACATCTTCTGTTGTATATAAATAGAATGTCTAGACATCTTCAGCTTAGGACTTAAAGAATCCAGCAATGCAAGACGCTTTTCCTGACAGCGGTAAAACTCTTCCAAACCTTGTTTGCTACTCCTTTCAGAATTTGCAGTCAGGACCTGCCCTCCTTCATATCCTCAATCAAATTATCCATACGTTTCTAGTCTGTATCTTTAATATTGTTGAGAGCAATGATCTGTTCGTTAGTATGCATAAGATCAATCATATATGCATAACACTTTTTGCAGGTATTCTTTTCTCTTACCAGTTTATCCATGCTGACAAGACGTCTGGACCCCACATTGAAATGTCCATGAGGAGTAATAGTTTCGTATCAGGTTTACAACTGTAGAGACTATTACCAAGTTTTGATATTGACGCCATTATGTCATTTATTCAATTCAGGACATATATGTACTAATCATAGAATATAAAAGAATAGAAACCACTTTTGTGCCGTTAATAATTAATATCATAAGCATTGATCACCACAAGAAAAGAGAATGGTAAGGATAGCATTATATCTGAGATTATACTTAGGGACTAGACATATATATATATACATATAAAGAGTATATAGCTCTCTGTTTACCCAAACTATAAATTTTTTTATACTATATTGCTTATCACATGCAACATCAACAAAGATTTAAATAGAGTCGCACTTTGCTTCTCTAGGTGGAGATATATCAGCATTGTCAGAATAAGGGAGGTACCCCATACAATCTATGATTGAGAGAACTTGTGATAAACGTTCGTACTTGGGATTGTACGATAACTAGGAATAGACGGATATGTTCTTGAAGCTACACAAAGCTACATTATTATTTTCTCGATTAACATAATCATTAATCATATATAAACTGAAAAGCAACATTCTAGCACTTATTATTATTTATTTATTTACAATTCATATTAATGAAGGAATACCCCAAACCTCAAATTGTGGCACTAACGTTATTTCAAAACATATAAAGCTATATTTTGTTCAATTAATTAGGATTTAAAATAAAATACAATTTTTATGAAAATATAAAAAAACTCAGGCTCAGGAATAGTTTAATGTGATTTTAGCTTTGAACGGTAGAACATTTTACAGAAGATGTGTGCTATGGTCCAGGTATTCAACAATGCTGGTAACTACATAATTATTGGAATAAAATTATGGAATGGGAAAAAGATGAACGGCTGAGTGCAGAGAGTCACTGAATCACACCACAGAGACTTAAGCTTTATATTGGGTTGCAGACATGTTAGTTCTCTACCGCTCCCATTTTACCGACAAGGCGCGGAGGAGTGTGGCAATGGCCACTATTTAGAAATGATTACAGCACTCTAGTTTACCTACTGGATGCGTGACTTTTGATGCAGAAGATGAAATGTCACTCAAGAAACTGCTATAGCTCACCAATGACAATTATTTTGAAATTAAAGACCCTATAATATGGACTATGAAGTTTTACGTTTGTTTTTAGCACCATTACTTAATATCCGTTCGGGCTATACGCTTATATACTAATTACATTAGGTATTAACTACGCTAATGGGTTAGGGTTGAGGAAGGTTGTATAGAGAGGAAGGAATTTACCAGCCCTTGTGTGGAAGAAGAAAAGAAAAACATTAAGGGGAAAACCAACGTTATTATACCCTATCGAGATTCAAATCCCGATCTCCCCATCAATATAAGTCCAATATTTTGCGAAAATGATTCCTTTTAGACCATTGGGTCACTCAATTAGGAATGACTATGAAGTTTTATCGAATTAAATCTCAACAAAGGCTGTGAAAGGTGATTCCATAATAGAACTAAGAGAGATTGAAGATGACAAAGATGAAGGTCAAGAAAGTGTCCAGAGAGTGAGAGAGGTGTTGGAGGATTTCAAGACAGTTCTAAGGTTTATTGAATCTATGTGAAGTGTGGAATCGTGTTTGGGAAAACGCATACTCTTGAAAAGGATACATTGAAAATAATAATTTTCACGGTATACAGCTAGCAACAACACAATATAGAAAAGGATTCATTGAAAATAAAAATTTAAACTTTATATGGTGATCAAACACACATAACAGACTGTAGCTTATACTGCGAATCCCAAGAAAGAAAATACCTATTAGATCACGTAATATTGAAGAATATATAAAAAAATTCAGAAGATTATTTCCCCAAACTCCAGAGGTACCAATACAATCATTAATTATATAGCTACTACACACTCCAGTTAAACCCTTACCTAAATCGTTTGCCTCCTCCTTCTTATACTAGATTATAGAACGAGCCCAATCCATCCAACGAGATATAAACCCTCATTCCACCTTCCCCAACAACAAATTTTCCAACCCATCCTGTTAAAGAGAGCCACGCAATACCATGAATAATGGGAGCTAAAAATTAACTAGGTGATCCCTATAACCCCAGAAATACTTTTCAACATCCAACATGCCAAGGGCGTGAAAAAGAGCTTCCCGACAATTAATCCTGATCACCTGAAGTGTAAGCCTTAGACACAATCGAAGAATAAGGAGAACGTCTGACCCCCAACCCATGGTCAAGGATACATGCTCGAGATCCACCCATCCTCCTACATCTCACACCATCAATATCTCTCCCCAATAGTATAACCCATTCCTAGAGAGGCAATAAAACTCAGGAGATGATACAGATGTGGGTATAAATAGATAAAATACTTCAAAAGCAGAGAAGAAGTAAAAATCCCCAACCTAAAAAGACATCTTTTTAAAGAACAAGCCCTTATGTACAGGGATCGACCCAAATAAGAGTGAAGACTCACCGTTCCAAGCCCGATGCTGACAGTGCTTCCCCAACATTACCATGACCACACATAAGCTGGTAATCTGGGAGAATAGAGTACTCTCTAAGCCATAAGCTATTATGCTTTAAAGGAAATATCCAAGACACTCAGGCAACACGTAAAATATTACCACACATCCACAAAATTTAAGATTGCCAGCTGAATCTGAAACATGCCTTTTGGAGCTCATAGGCAAAGAGATCTGTGAAAGAACATTGCCATAGATCTCGTGGGACCATAACCGTGGTCTGTCAGAGTAAAAAGTTTCTTTTCATGATCGGCTTCCTGATTTTTTATTAATAGCGGCACTCCCACCAAACGACTCAAATAAATCTCAGATCAGAAGAATAAAGAAGGTGAAATCTTTCACTGATGAAAATATTCATCAGCTATTCTTTCGGAAAATGGCCAACAGTTCAAGTCTACCACAGGAGAGAAAACGGGACAGACATGGCACACGACCAGTTAGACCGCGGCAAACTATCATCCACGGGAGAACTCCACGGAACAAATTTATCAAATGGTTAACTAGAAATCGGCATCCATTTACAGATTTAATCACTTAAACATTGGTACATAGCATTCCCCCAGATCACATTCTGTTTGCATAACAGGACGGACTCATATAGAAGAGAGACCTTGTGACGACCAGGAGACTGAACGGCCCCGGACCGAAAAGCAAATTCCTACGAGTCCAACCCAAATACCCGTGGATAAATCCTCAATCAAATAAGGAACAAGTCATGGTGGCATCAAAAGCATCCATAAGGCTACCTGTAAAGTTGATCACCACTCCCAGA
Organism: Timema genevievae; assembly: GCA_902155825.1. Classification (NCBI taxonomy): domain Eukaryota; kingdom Metazoa; phylum Arthropoda; class Insecta; order Phasmatodea; family Timematidae; genus Timema; species Timema genevievae. The sequence continues at coordinate 4,137 of CABFWO010005192.1, forward strand.
AGAGCCCCTACCTCCAAAATCCTAATTTATACTTCAACACCATCCGCTATTCAAACGCCAGTGCAGGAATCCATGTAATATTCTGCTTATGGTAGACTGGAGTATGCTTAATCCAATGGGCATAAGAAAACATCATGTATATATCAATAAAGACTCCATCGGGAAAACAGAATAAATTATACCCATTTAAACAAATTCCAGATATGCCCCGATGAATGAAGCCTTATCATCTCTTCCACAATAAGGAGATGATCATTCACAACGGAGATGATTGTTACGCTCCCATCATCTAACAAATAAATTCTCCAACTTAAAGGGCAATCAAGATTACACGCTTGCCTTATTGGGGTGAGTCACCAAAGCTAGTTGCTGACCTGCGCTGCAGAGAACCATGGGCGAAGAAATGTAAATACCATATGTAAATAAAACTTTAACCTACGGAACTTGAAATAACTATAAGTTTCTCATCTCTCACCTATCATAGCATTAAACTAGATATAAGAATTATCATATAAATTTAATGAATTATCTGTGTTTCACCTTATAAATCACTGATACTTGTTTAACTTCACCGCTAAGGAATGTACAAAGTCTGTAAGAAAAGAAGAGAGACATAATAAAGAATTAATCATATTAATTTTTCTCAGAATTCTCATGAAGTGTTGCAATTACAGGCTGCATCCGTTGTGTACATTTTGGTGTAACTTCCCACCCTCTAAACCTGTGTAAGCACTACATCAGCGCTCCACAACTATTGTGGGTAAGCGCCACCTTGGCCAACTTCCCTTATACTCACTAATAAAATTAGCTGGAAGATATCACGTAGCCATCAATATTTCACTCCAATAGAAGATAGACCAGTGGCGGAAAACACACCAAGCAAACCAAAACCAATGCTTCGACCGACTATATTTCAATAGATAATTAGCTCTTTGCCCTTCCGAGAATCAGCTCTCTTTGTCAACGTCCTCAACACACCAGACGAACTTTCTCTCCCCACTCAACGCTCCTCGAGATTAAGCCCTTATCAAACATATTCCCTTCCGACCTAATTGTGAAAAGTCTCTGACTTATATGCAAGGTGCTATATAGCTCCTCGTGGGTTGGATACGGCGTCACAGTCCAAATGGAGGGAATCCTCTAAGTCCCTTCTAACCCAAGAAAAATAACTGCCCTCCCTTTAAGGCCACTCGAACTCAATCAGTACCAGTTAATCTAATCCTTCCATTCTCCCGCTCAATACACCTCTCTTCTCTGGGAAGACATGACCTGGCCTTGGATTTCGCTTCCATCCTTACGCATAGACGATTCCTCATCAGACGATGATGATAGACCCTTTCCCTAGCAACAACGCACGTATTAAGTACACAAAGCACACAAACCTCAAGTAGACCGGCGAGACATGTTGATTGATAAATTGTATTAAAGTGACTTTAAAAAAAAGTACATATTTATTAACACGCTGCTGTATTTTAACGGAGTAGCGACATACATCCTACCTCTGAGGATATTCCGGTTAAAGTGAAATATTTGTGACAAATGCCGATATATTTTAGCTGTGTAGGAGAATAAGAGGTTATTTGGAAGGATCATTTTATCGTATTTATTTATTTGGAAACGAATTCGGCCCATGAACCATTTATAACGCACCAGATTCCCACTAAGAGATTTGATATAACAGCTTGGTGAACTTTAAAATATAGTTCTTCAATTAAAGGTTAGACTCAGTGTTGCCAACGACCAAATAAGTGTTGTAGCTAGATTAGTACCAGAAAGTCGCTAGATTGTCGCTAAACGAAATTTAAAAGTAGTCAAATTTGACGACAAACCAAAAATGCATACATTAATCTGAATTGAATGTAAGTTACGTATCAATCAATGTATACTCACTCATTATTAGTATGTGTCTGATTCTCGATTGTGAATGACATATAGATAGTTTATAGCTCTTCTGTAGATCGAACAATGTATTATGCGTTCTGGCAGTACGGTAGTACGAAAATAAAAATTCTACAGCATAAACATTTAAAATAATGAACATAAACTTGACAGAAAATTAAGGAAAGTCGTCAGTCACCAGATTAGTCGCTAGGCACTGAAAATGAAAATCAATCATTTCAGATCGAACAAAGTCACTAAAATGACAACACTGACGTTTTATTGTTTTTCTCAAATCTATTGCAAAGTTGTTACCATTTGGAATCTAAATATAGATTCTACTATTGAAGGAATGATCAAATGCAAAGATTGATACACTACCTCATCCGTATCCGAGCCAAACAAGAGCAGGTCAAAAGGTATCGCAGCAACCAAGTCTATGAGGAACCAGCCTCTCAAATAATGGACTGCGATTTTGCCTGGATGAGAAACTACCTCATCATTACTGTTCACATACGTTGTCCGGAAGTTTATCAGTATATCCACTATGAAGGTCACATCCACTGAAACAAGAATAGGAGCATTTTTGTTAAGGCCATTATGAAAACATACGTACAGTATGGCAAACTTCTTAGTTCAAACTTCACAGTACCTTGAAAAAATATTGACTGGAAATTTGTAGTTTAATAATGCACACAAATGAGCCACAGATTTTTTAGACCATGGTAAACATTTTATTTCCCAATTGTTAATTACATATAATCTGGCTGAAGTGTCTTATTTAAAAAAAAAATAGATTTTATTTTTACATTTTCAGTAGGGTCATTTGATGAAAGATTTTTGCCATACATTTTCGATAGGGTCATTTGATGAAAGATTTAGTTACATTTTCATTAGGGTCATTTGATGCTAATGATATGTTCTACGAGAAAATCTAGTTTTTTTCTTGAAATTTGAGCTGTCAAATATTAATATATATAAAAATGTTGTGTTTTTAGCTATAGGCATTGGGAAGAGAATACCTAGGTACCGGTTATTTAAAATAATCCAAGATATTTGGATATTGATTATAGTTCTTATTTCCAAGTTTGTGATAAATATATAGATTTTATATTGTTTCATTAAATTAAAATAGGTTTTAGAATTACTATTTACAATATATATTTAAATAGTTTTACTTTTGTTTGTGTGTGTTCCTACCTTTATTTTATTCAAACATCACTTCTCAAAAAAGATTTTTTTTTTCTAAAATAATTTTAATTTTGATAGTTTGAAATTTAAAAAAATAATTGTCAAGCATATTTTCTCAGTGTGTAAGGGAATGTTAGAAACAGATTTCCCCATGTATAGCACAGTCAACTTTCACTCCTGACCAGTGAACGAGAATAATAATAGCCCTTCATGCGCATGGTCAAAGCAAGCCTTCTTTGTTAGTGTTTAACAAGAATGAAAAGATGGTGGAGTGACCCATCTCTATTTTAATAATAACAAAATAAATGGACCTGCCGTAAGACAGAACACCTAATAATAATTGTAATCATAATAAAAAGATAATGTGCGCACTATGTCTCACTACCCATCTGACCTACCCGCATACTTACTCTAATCGGATGGAGATAAAGGGCGATAGAATTTTAGAGAAAACCTACCGTTATTTGAGTGGAAAAACACTTAGTACACCCGCTCGTATTTGTGTACTCAACCTCCCAAACAGGGATAGCTACTCGGTCCGCTAGCCCGACGTTTAGGGTATATTATATTATAATATATTATGTATAAATTATTATGTATACAACCTATAATTAATAAGATATATTTAGTGCTTATTACGTTGTTAAATCTAAATACCTTGTATTCATTTATATATATATTTTTTTGAAATTACATTTTCATTTTAAAGTTAAATAATTTATAGCAATAACATCATCTTATCCACTTAGGTGGCCATATGGTCTAAGGGCTACTCTCGCAATATACTGGACTGCCGATGACGGGGAAATCATGGTTCAATCCCACTCGGGTGTAATGAAAGGTTTTTTCCACTCTCTCTCCATTCTTATGCTGGTAGCCTTACTCTAAATTCAAACTTCCATATCCCTAACCCATTAACCTAAATAGTACATAAGCATACAACCCAAATGTATGGTAATATGCTTAGCTAAAAAAAAAAACTTTAATTTTAAGTAAAATGTATATACATATTATTTATTTTATTTAAGATAAGGATAAAATTAAATTATCCTTTGGTTAGGTTAGAACTATTCTATAACTTTTAGAAATTATTTAACATTTATTTTTATTTTAAAAGCAAAGATTCAAAGTAAATATTGATGGCATCTTCAAGCTATAAACATTCTTCTAGCTCTCAATAGTAAGTAAAATGGTGTTGAAAAATTGGATTATGGTACACAGAGCTAAATTTTGGAATATTTTTTAAAATATTAAATATATTGACTACTTCTTGGCTGAACTCTTAACTAGACGTAACACATTTATTCATGGCAAATAATTATTACTTTGTTTATTTAATATAATAAGCTAGAGATTATTACACTTACCTATCAAATCAATTATTACTATGGGATCATCGCCATACTTTTTGTTCCTCTTTGGATTAAAATTAGGTTCATTGAGCAGAAAGGCAGCCACATATGGAGTAAAGATGGCGGTGTACATAACGAGTAATAGTATAATCCAGTCCCACACAGCTTTGAAAGGGCTGTAGTGTAGGATGGTCCATTTGTGGATTCTTGGACTTTGGAGCTTGTATTCTGGGAGAACGTCCGCACCAAGAGACAGAACCTTAAAACAAACAAAAAATCAATTTTCATTATCTTCTATATAGGTTATAGTTCAGTAGATTTGAACATTATATTAGCTTTAGATTTCCAGATGTACACACGTGACATAGGAGATCAAAATTAGCAAAGAATATGTTGATGAAAGAAAAACATATTTGATTAAAAATACATAATATTCTGGGATTAGATTTGAACATCATGGATGTATAAATTAGCCCTAAAGATAAATTATCAGTACAATAAGATAATCCAATAGTGACAGCCAACTACCGTCAGTCATTTATGAGTGAGTACAAGAGAGATTAAAGTAAAAGTATTTTTAAATGCTTATTGTATTGCTATCACTTTCTATACATTAGGTATTAAAATGTATATGTATATATTTATATACTATATATACAAATATATACATATATACATGATAAGGTTTGATATTATTGATCAAATAATGTGATTTGATAAATTTAAAAAAGAACAGGACAAGTAATTCAATAATTTTACAAAATATATATACAATTGATATTTGATATCATTTAAAATATAAGAGTTGAAAACAATGTTTGTGTTTGAAATATGTTTTTGCTAGTACTGCATCTTACTATCCATGCAGGCTATACTCAGAGTTATAATTAAAAGTTGAATAATAAATTTACATAAAATAGTCTGAAACAATAAAATTGATGAACAGAATGACATGATTTTTAGCGAAAAGTATAAATAATGACAAATCTAATGGTTTGTAAATCAAATTGAGCAAAAGTATAATTGATATAAATTTTAATTAAATTATTTCCAAATCACATCTATTAAATATGCAACACTAATGAAAACTGAACATCTTCAAAGATTTATAACAAAATTTAAAACATCAGATTGACTAGAGCTAAGGACATGTAATTTGCAAGTTCACTATATTTCTTAAAGTATATCAAGTATGACAATAGGTAACATAAAGTAATTATTGGGCTTTATCTATAAAACCCAAATTAGTAATATAGATTTAAAATATGCTTTATACCTTAAATATTCTCCTCCAAGATTCAAAAGTTTCAAAATAAACCACAAATGTTTATTCAATCATAAACATTGCTAATAAGATGCAAACAGGCTATCTCTACTCTAAAATAAGAGATCGGCCTAAAAAGTAGTCTAAGTCTAAAATGAAGATAAGCCTAAATAAATGGTCCATACCTAATATCATAACTTCTAACTGTCTGACAAAGCACAAATTGACGAACTTCAAAACCAAATTTGCTAATCATGATCAACGTGAATAGATTGAATTCAAATTAATGGTCGTGGTCACCAAATAGTTATCTATATTCAAAATAAGTACCATAAACTCATATAGCCTATCAATACATAATGGGAATAAATAATATCAAAATGGTTAATAGTTTCTTACATCATAAACATCGCACCTGAAACTCCCACCATATTGCCAAAACCAAAATGGTGTTGAATTCACTATCATTAATAACACAGAAAATAATTCAAGCTCTTTAATTCAAACAAAACAGCTGATTAGGTTCCAAATGACGATGCATTAAGGAAACCATTGGATTTTGAATTGTGCATTAATGGACATTTTAAAGAACATCCTCATCATCTCAATAGTTATTACATAATAGGTTAAACAATCTAGTTCCTTTTAATACATTAAATTAAATGTATATATTAAGTCCTGTTCTAGTAATACATTGTTGGGCTAACCCTTAAGAGGTCTTAGTTATCACTAGGGAGAGTAGGTCTCCCTACCTCAAAGGGCAGTATCAGAATTTAAAAAAAATCTAACTAGGCTAGAATAGAAACTTGAAAAATGGATTATTAAATGGCTTGAGCTAGGTTTATGGCAATGTGGAAAGATTGGTAGGGGTTTAGGGTCAATTGATCTACAGATTTGGTAACCTACCATATCCCTTTGGAAAAAAAAAATCATGAATCTTAAACAATAGCAAACTATTGCTACTATATGTTTTAAAGTGTAGTTTTCATTTTGATATGATGCGGTAAGTAAAATAAGATATGGAAAATCTCCTTGTATTAAAAATAGATGTACCATTTGGTTGAGTGTGCCCTGGGAATGTTATAATGTAGATAATAATGTAGATGTAGATAATGTTTAAGAATCCTGTAACCAGTACAAAACCTGGTTGTCTAACTCAAATAAAAATACTCCAATTTCAATATTAGTTTTTCAGCTGAAGAGGAGATAAGTTGTTGGCCTTTCACCGTGAAAAAATAATACATGATTTTCTTTCTTTGAATAATTTATCAATTTATGTCTCTCTATAATTCAAAACTACTAACACTCGTTTATTTGTCTCAATAGACTTTACTAGTGAGATACAAAATTTATTTGAATATGTAAAACGAAGTTTTTGATTTTACCAAATATGTCCAAAATTACTATTTTTTAAAACCACTATGAGATATTCCTAATTCATAACGAATATCAACAAATAAAGCGGAGTTGTCACGGCAAGAACGTTCGTTTATCCTGAAAGCTTAATTTACTTGGTTCCACTATGTTGTAACACATAGGATAGGGCCATTGCGCAGACCAGGGTGGTCCAACATTTTTCATGCCAAGGGCCCAATCTGATTGTTAGTTTGCACTGTGGGCCGAATATATATTTATTAATCCCATAAACTTAATATAAACCTACACATAACACTTAATAAATTCATATTTTCAATACTAAATTGTATTTTTGGTTAGTAGAATCTTTCAAATTTTACTGCCAAATAAAAAGTTTATTTACTCTCTCAAACTTGTATTATAAAATAGGCATGGACACAGACAAAATAACAAAACAACTTGGCATTATATATATATATTATATTATATATAATATATATATATAATATATATTATATATATAATATATATATTATATATATAATATATATATTATATATATATTATATATATAATATATATCACTCAAACAAATGCATAATAAAACGCAATCGTGACCTTTGTAAAAAAAAGATATATTTGAGTCATTAGCTATTTCCCATCTCCCACCGAAACGTTCCATTTAATTTTCCTCCAGGATACTATGAGGGCCACACTTTCAGTGATTGCGGGTAGTACTTGACCCGTGGGCCGCCAGTTAGACCACACTGGCGTAGAAATTCAAGATAGGACTACTAACTTTTAGAATAAAGGGAATGTATCTATAGTGAGTTACTATGCATAAATTTGTATAGATAGTATGAAGGCAAGATTCCCAGATACGGTCATCACATGATTTATTTAAGGCAAAAAAAACTGTTCTTATTTACAATTTTCTAAAGCTACTATATTTTTGACAAATTGAATTTTTTTAACCAAATTATAATAATAAACACAACTTAAATGGTAAATATTTAAAATCGCAGAAAAATTTAAAATAAATCATTACTTATATCAGATTTTATGTTAGAAGGTTTTCTAAAATGTTAAATTGTAACTGGTTTTATTTATTCCAATATGATATTATATTAATATGCTTGAACTTTTTTCTATAAGTGTTAGCTTAGTTGCAGCATTCTTTAACTCGAATTGGGAGACTATGGTTCCTATCCTGACATTATTATTTATTTTTATTATTTTATTAGTAAATAGTTCATATTTTTGATGGCAGTAAAACTTGGAGAGCAACCAACATTTTGTTTTTATTTGTAGCCTTAGCATTGATGGCAGAAATTGACTATCTGCAACTTAAAAATTATAATGAGAGTGATCAGAATATTTAAGATTAATTTTTTAAAGGAGTTTATCTGGATAAATGTATCAAACTCTGGCCTGATATATTTGACTAAAACTTACTATCTCACGTCTAACTATATCAACATGATAAATATCATTTTGTTATGAAACTATAAGCACTTGACATTAAATAAGAAATTTTACACATCTAGACATTTATCATGTGTAAACCAGATGAGATCTCCTTGCCGGCAATGATCAGAGGTTTGGAGGCTGGTCGTGCGAGTAACATCCATTTATCTAGGTCCCATGAGCAGATGTTTCAGAACTACCTCACAGGATATCAGTGGGTGGGAGGTGTCTATTTTTATTATGGTCCGCAAGCAAACGTAACTTTTTAAGAATTAGAGATCTCTTATGGTCCATAGAAATTTAGTAAGCATGGAAAACAATGTTGATAATCATCTGAGCTTTATATAATATTAAAATTGAGCGTCTATACTTTAAACAAGAGTTATCATCGTAAATCCTATAGAGAGATAATTATTTAAAAATGTAAGTTTATAGGTTATCTTTAAATTCCATGCTAAATTTCGGGGGTTCAGGGCTTGGTTTACACGGAATGTAAACTCAAGTTAGGCACGAGTTAATATGAGCTCACTAAATTGTTGCAACTGGCACTAATAGAACATAATCAAATTGAACGTTAGTAAATATATTTGTATATTTCATTTCTTCCCTTCCTTATTCCCATTAGGGATAATCTAAGTTTTAACAAGTAGTTCTAAGATTACACGTGGAGTAAGGATGACTTAGAATCAATGTACAAGCATTCACCTAGTCAAATTATATATATTTACTAATATAAAATATATCCCCTAGTACTCCTGGTGAAAATTGAGCCTTGGATACCTAGTACATAATAAGGGAGACACTACATATAATATTATATTTAAAAATATATATATTTTGTTTGGTTTAGTCTTGGAATCGGTATCATCTGGTAAAGCATGTTTGTAAAACATATTGTGTCAGCTAGTTACAGATTACACGAAACTCAGTTATAAGAAAAAAATAAAATTACCACACAGTGACGGACTAAGTCGCCGAACAAATTATATTGAGCATAAGTAGAGAATTTATTTCGCCAAGATATAATAACTAATAATTATATAAGAATAAGTGTTTGGTTGTTAAAAATGAGGATTAAAAAACTTTATTTTTGAAAATGAATCATAGTTATGTTTCGCTAAATATATCATGTGTGTTTTAATATTAATGAGGTCAGTGAAAAAACTTGTGGTTGAACATCTTTACATTAGCCACTTAGCGATCGAAAATTAAAGAAAGTTGTAATATAAATAATGAGGGATATTTTTAGAAGGTATTTAAAATTAAATAGGTCCCTAGTAAAATATTTAAGGGTCTGTCATTATGCTCGCAGGTAAAGCGACCAAATTATAATATGTAGCACCAATGGGCAAGTATGATTTGACATCGGAACTATTCTAGTAAAACTTTATAGCTTATATAGTGTGCCCAGTGTAAAGTATCAACAATAGAAATAATTATGAACATATATTTGTAGATCACTTCTCAAGATTGTGTGAATAGTAAGTCATTCCAAACAATACTGCCAAGATTATCACCAGAATGGTCATAACAGAGATCGTCTTACATATCGGGACAGTAAAACATTTACTTATCAATCAGGGTTGAAATTAATTTATAATCTAATTAAAGAAACCTTCAGACTTCTGCAAATATACACGTGCAAAAAATAAATTGATGTAATATCCTTTAGGTAACAGAATGTTAGAATGACTTCACCAGACGATATGAAACATGATCTCCCAGTTTGTTGACAAATCACAAAACACATGGCACCTGTGGTTACAATTACCAGCATTTGGTTACTTGAATATCAAAAACCTAATAAACAGAATACACATCCATATACCTATTCAATGTTTAGGAGGTGACGTCAACATAAGATGTTCTTGGACCTAAGATCGACATCGAAAGTGGACCACAAAAAGAGTTATTCTAATCTAAATTTCCTGAATGGTTTTCCACTCTCCCTCTACTCAAATACTGGTTCACTTCCTCCGTATTCACCCTTCCCAGTTATGCACCCATTAGCCTAATTAGTACTTAAGCGTACAACCCGAATGTGTAGTAAGACAAGGTGCTAAGTATGATTATGATTATTATTACCTTCTATTATTATTATTATTATTATTATTATTATTATTATTATTATTATTATTATTATTATTATTATTATTATTATTATTATTATATATCTCATTTAAAGTTCAACAAGTTTCTTTTACACTCTTTTCGGAATTATATTTATATATATAGTGTTTGGCCTTTGATTTTCTTGTATATTTTGCTTCATCTTATTTTCTTTTAAGTTTTATTTTATAAAATATATTTACATGTATGTTCATTGTTCCTAATTAACACGTCCATTCAGTATTTTTCTATTTAAACAAATTAAAAGAAAATCCCAAGGAGCCGTCTTTAAATTACGAAAGGTTTTTATTTATGGGTTAGTATTTTCTTACAATGAGGGTGAAGGGATGAGGTCATAATCCATCTTAAGTAAGGTTATTTTTTATCACTATTTATAGTGAGACAAAAAAAATTTCATAAAATAAATTTATTAATTTTTACTTACTGCAATTAAATTATTCTAGGATTTCTCATCAATCGCTTTATTACAAATCCTTATGTCTAAAAATAACTAAATGATTAATATAATATAATTTACCAAACCCTAAAAAATTATGTCATATAGGGGGTGGGGGTGGCGGAATATTATATGATCCCTTACGTGGGAATAGGAGGGTTGACAATCATGAAAAAATGCCTTACATAATTCAAGAACGGAACCCTAGTGGTGGTTTTTCTATTAAATATGGTTTAAGTGCTTTAAAATTGTTTTAACTGAAGAAACCAAAAATAGTATATCCAACCTCAAATGTAAATCTAAAATGTATATGTTGATTTAAAAAAAAAAAGTACACGAGGGTGTGCCATTTAATTATTAACGAATCCATCAAATTCACAATAGAGCTTTTTTTTTCAACTTGACAGATTATTTAAATTAAAATGAAAGACAGGCTTACAAACACACACACACTATAAGAAAGAAAAACATTAATCACTTAGCCGCAAATACTTTTGTTAAAGCATTACACTATATTAAGTTCGAATTAAATTTTACCTACTCGATAGAAAACATATACAATCTAGGTATTATGATGGAGATCTACCTTTGAAAATGAATGAAATATTGTCTGGTGAGAGCGAGAGCTGCGAGGTTGGCGACAATGAGGCCTGACTCCAAACTTCCTGTTCAGACCATGATGGTGTCCTCCATTGGTTTGGCACGAGAAGACAGAGAGTGAGCGTGGTCTCAGATCTGGTTCATTGCTCGACTCACTGCACGGATAGGGCGGTTGTAACATAGCGGACACTTGGGTGGAAGTTGGGTTACGCAATTTACATTTATATTCCACATTCACATTGGTCTTGATGAAGCTAGCACACGTCAAGATCATTCCAATACATTCAAGAAAATAAGCATGTTTACATTTTACGGTCTTGTTATAGTGTGTGTGTTTTTAAAAAATAATTTAATAAAATATTAAGTATGATAATATCGGTTATTATGTATATGATGAATATCGTCTATTCTTTAAATAAATGTAAGCCACAACATTCGAATTAAGTTCATTAAAATATATAGGTCAGTTGGAACGATATTTGTACCATATTTAATGAGTAATAATCTATAATATAAGTTTCAAACATTGATTTTATTCTTATTACATTCAATCATTTGTACTTACATACGTAGTTAATGGCCTTTCCATGTAAACAAATAGGCCCGGTTTTTCAAACATACAATTCCATATTGCCACATATTTAGTTTGATCGTATTGAAGATAAACAAGTAACTTTAATATTGGTCCTATTAAATAGTTTTAAGCAATTAGAGAATCCATTTGAATTTCAAGCATAATGTTAACTAACTACTAAGACATTAATTTATACAAATAAGTTAAAATATTTTGCTAGTAAATAAAATTGTTAATTGACGACAAGATTTGTTTTCATACCTACACTCATTTGAAGGACACTTGATCAAAATATGGTTGGTTCGTTATAATAGTTTATAAACAAGCCCTGCGTAACAACATTTACTGATCAAATAGGCTTTGTGTATGAGAATATTTGAACCATAAATATAAAATTAATAATAACCCCTATAATCTACCATCAGGGATAATTTTGTTCCACTGACGTATCTAGTTACAATTCGGGAAGTCTGTAAATAAATTCGAAAACAAGCTGGGTATAGTAAAATTATTTTTTCAGGAAGTTGGTTTTCTATCCTCTCTAAAGAAGTGTTTTAATTAGGTTTTTAATTCTATTTTAATCACCCTGTTATATTTCACACCAAATCCCTTGTGAACCCTGGTTTAGTATTATTTATTTAATTTAATTTTAAGTCTTTGAAACGTGAGCCGAAATCTCAAAAAATAGACCACGAGCAACTTTGGGTTTCTAATAGATCTAAGCTAGCAGATGACCTTAAACTTCTATAACACAGAATCCCACAAATTATTATATATTAATGAATTGGGGGAAAAAAAGAACCTTGATAGCTCAGTGGTGAAAAAAAGTCTTGCTAAGCTAAAGGTTCCTAATTCAAGTCCCAGATTTTGGTTTAATTTTAAAATAATTTGAAAAATATAAATTTTATATGCTAAATAGTCCCTAACAAAAGTTAATTTAATAAAGTTGCCTACCTGTGACACGGTAGAAAATAAGTATAGTATTTCCCTTGCCAATTTAAATTGATTTTACTAAGTGCTGAAGTTATAGCTTTTAAAAGATATGCGTGAATTTTCAAACAATTCTCAAAATAGTCTTGCATCACCACAAAAATGTTGAAGTAGTTGGTAAATTATTTAGGATAAGCCCAGTCCAGGATTTTAACCCCCTCCTCACACGTTACCGGAATACCAGACATAACAATACCATGTCAGGTTCCATTTATAGGCCTACATGATAATATAAATATATTTTTGACAAAATTTAAAAAATATAGTGTTATCAAAAATAATTAGATTGGCAAATCTTGTTATACTTATTTGAAATTAATTATTTTTCCAAAAAAATTATATATAATTTATATTTTTCACAAAATGTATATATCTTAGTTTTTATAATGTAACTCAAGTGGTCTGGAATTATTGATAAACTAGACTTAATGAGTAGACCTTTATTAAAACAAGTTTTATAAAGGATACTTTTTTTGTGTTTATGAAATTTAGTTTAGAACCATATAATTGTTTATTGCAATCATTAAGCCTTTTTATTATATTGGAATATTGAGCTAGTTTTTCTAGCACTGAGTCTTACTGCCTGTTCGTGTTATACGCATGAACACCAATTAATGTATTATGTATTAATAAAGTTGAATTTAGGAAAAGTGGAAACACCTATCTCAATATACCCAACCGGAGTTCGAACCCAAATATCCCCATCATTGGCAGTTCAAGTCTATTGAGAGAATAACGCCTTAGACTATTCGACTACCAAAGCGGGGTTTGAGCCGGTTAAATAACGCACTGACTGGGTCAATAACTTGGAAAGATCAATTGATTTAGGGATATACGTGTAAAGGCATAGAGAGAAGCATGGCTTGAATGGTGGGCGGTAGTTGACTCCTCATCTTTTTTGATCCGTTGATCTTGCTAATCAAATTCTCTAGCGATACAATCCTATAAATGTGAATATTAGCATCAAGTCAAGTATTTATTTTAGTTTTTACATACGGAAAAAAATAATATGAGCAGATCAACACTTTTTGCCAAACTATTGATCATATAATTATTTTTGAGTATACTCAAGTAAATGATACAATAAGGAGGTTAGGATGTATAAGCATTATATATTTAAGACAGGATTTGGTTCTATAAAATGGAACAGCATCTTGATTTGTAGTCTGGGAGTCCAAAAACTTTATCCTCTGGTTCAAATATTATTGAAAAATATTATTGATATAGGTGGGACTCATTCACCCTAAGAGATAAAACCTTTGATAATTGGGTAATTTGAGTAAACTTTGCTAGTAAGTGTGTTATTGTGAGAAATATTCAGTGGTTCGGTTTTTTTAACTCCTTGTTTAGTTCATTTATATCAATTTTTAAAACTGTTATCAAGGGGTTGACATTTACCTTTAGTAGATTTTGTAATGGTTTTATATGATCATATCTCGCTTTTTCTTACGTTAGCAAAGATAACACTTTAACTTTTAACCGAGAACTGTAAACACGCTTCTAAAGTTACTAACTAAAGAAATTATTCCTAACCACTACCTATGCCTATAATTGCTTCGTAATAAAATAATTAAAAGATATTAAAATACTTCAGTTTGATATTGATTAATTTTTTGGAATGTTATTGGACTATTACACTTTATCTAACGGATATTGTTATGAAGTGGTTGAAACGTCTTTCAACAAAAACTTACCAAAAACCAATTCAAAATATATCTATCACGATAGCATAAGTGATCTATGGCTATATATGTAAGATCCACATTTATAAATATTTCGAAAAATTAAAAAAAGCACAAAAATTAAACCAAAAATGAGCATCCCGTTATTTGTTGTTCTTGAAGACAATATAGATTCGATCTAAAGATTCGATGAGCGTCGTATTTAAGCTTTCGATTGTCGCGTCGTTCCACTAAGAAATTCCAACTAATAGTCTAGACAAATAGTTAACTAGTATATTAAGTTAGAACTAGGAGTATATCACGCCCGACAAGCCAACTCAGACTGCAGGCAAATATTACAGTCACAGAGGAGAAAAGATGAGTAGAAGGTTGTTTTTGCTTTTTTTACATGAGCCTCGAAGAAACGAGAAGTGGAAAAGGAGACCGCTAAAAAGAAAGAGTTGAATCTGTGATTCCAGAATTGCTGAAAATAGCTTGGTATGCTGAGAGGATGTTCGCCTCCATAAACCGAGTAGTCAACATTCCCTAGAACCAGTGAAAATGTGAGACAACGCTAAGAACAAGTTCGAGTCTAATTAACTTACCAGAGAATTAATTGAAGTAAATTATAGATTCGGAGCAATGTAAAAATAGTAATTGTATTTAGAGTGTCTAACAACAATAGGTGTGTAGTAGTCATTGGTTTCAAAACGCCTAATGAATATTCAAATACATCGATTTGAATCCAAATAGTTAAGAACCTGTTAAGATGCCGCAAAGAACATTTAATTGTCTCAATGTTAAACCATAAATAAACCTGTTAAGTTCCCGCTTGAATCCTATTGATAGCCTTATATGAACATCTTAAAAGACCATAATGAACATGTTAAGAGCCCTTTATGAACCCTTTTTGACTTCCAAATTAACCTGTTTATATAAATTTATGAACATGTATACCTTCATAATAACTACCCTATAATAACCATAGATATTTTGATATCTCGAACGTGTAGTAATACACGTAGCACAGGTGTAAGGACACAAATGAACTTCACAACCTGTAATAAAATTAAGATTTAAAAACAAGTGCTAGATATATCTGTACAATGATAATCTTTCAGCTCAGATCCTCAATAGAAACAGGAATTCTAAGAGATCATGTAGACGTTGAATAGACTGAGTTTTATGTCTTTCAAAAAAAAAAAAAAAAAAAAAAGGTANAAAAAAAAAGAGGTTATTTTTGCTATATTGCTTTGTATTCAAAGACAATGCTAGAAATGTTGAGAAGATTGTCACACACAGCCAATTCCTTCCAGATAGTAAAATCATTTCTATTTATTTGAAGGACAAATTCAGTACAACTAGGACAATAATTTCCTCCTCGAGTAAAAAGGACTCTCTTCATAGGCGCAGAAAGATATTAGTCATACAAGGGCAGTCATTTCCCCCTCGAGTAGAATAGGACTTTCCCCATAGGTGCATAAAATATTAGTTCAACAAGGGCAATAATTTCCTCGTTGCATATAATAGGATCTTCGATCTAATTGCCGGTAAATTTCAGTCCAACTAAGTTAATTATGAACTTCAGTCCTTGTTGAAATAATACTTTAATATATTCAGGTTCAGGTCAAAGGACCAATTCAGATAGTCATTTAGCTAACATAATCGCATCTAACGTTTAATTCTTCATCGGATCATCGATATATATATAAATTGTTTTTGTTAAAATGGAATAGAACTCAAGAATAATGTTGTGATCGTATTAAAATCCACCCATTTAGTTTATATTCATTTTATATTTATTATAGAATATTTTTAAAATTAGCATCAATCTAATATCTTTTTATAGTCAAAAATAGGGTTTTAACACCAAAGTGTTCAAAAACAAAAATATGATCGCAATAACCCAGCTGGGGTAAATTCAAGATAACTCTTGTATACGAATTTTGGATATCAACTTTGGCTCAACAATGTGCTGTGGATGTTTGAACTTTCCATTGACCCTGACTATAAAAAATTTATGTAATGCATGATAAACTCTATCCGTCCTGTTGATAGGTGCCTGTATTTATAGCCTAAGTTGCTTAATACATATGGGAAGGTATATACGATATTGATTGCGATAATAATTGATAGAACCCATTAATTCTATTGGATGATATTTTTAATAATAATTAGTATATTTACCTATTAATAATCATTCTACTTTTTCATTTAAAGAGAAATGTAATCTTAAAAATTTAATAGTTCAATATAAGGATAAATATTGATGTATTATAAGCCTTATAACTCAAATATTGTCTGTCTGTCCTTGAGATTACAGCTTAGATGGTATTACAGAATTAGTTCAAACTTGTAATTTATATGTGATCATTCTTCGGGGAATCTGATTGTTTCTGATTCTAGCCCCTAAATTAAGAGTATTTTACTGATGACAGATTTTTTTTTTAAATTGAATAAATTCTCGAAATTGGTACTGACGTTTTTGCTCATAATGATTATTTGGATTGGGTTTTATGTGATGGTTAAGAACGTATGTTTGTTTTCCTGAAAAAATTATCAATTAAGGATGGCTTACTATTGATGATTTTGGAAAAATGTCTATAGCAATTTTATACCAAATTTCTACCTAGAGGGTGTTTCTTTGATTATCACATTAATGTTGGATTTTCTGAGGAAAATAATTTAGGGGGTAGCTTACATATAACTGATTTTTTAATATTTGTTACGAAATATATAATAGACAACCGCTTTTGTCATCTCATATATTTGATATATTTAATTGAATTTTTTACAAATTAAACTATGGGATTTTTCAAAAATTCTAATAATTTGCTTGGAATAAAATTAACAAGCACTCATCCTTATGTTGTGTGGGTGAGTGTGGTTTATTGTTTTTTTTAGATCATGAATATAAGGTTGATTCTGTAAAATGCTGTAAGCGGTCAGAATCAGTTATTATTTTTTTGTCACAGGTATGCATCCAAACTATTAATATAAATTAATGTTAATAAATTTTGTATTTTATGAATAAGCTATATAATAAAATAAATATCTGGAATTTTACTGGTGCATCAATTTTTAATATGTATAGTCAACTTTATCCGGCATATAATTGTTCTAAGTTGATATTTATTTTTCAACAAACTTTCATATTATATTACATATCACATTTTAGTGATAATATAAAATGTATAGCTGAGTTCTATGGTTCAAGTAAAAAGGGAGCTGAAATGCGGCGTGGTTTTGAGGGAGCTATATCAAGAATCAAAGAAGGCTAAAACCTGGCTAGGGTCTAATTACATAGGTTAATATTAGTTTGTGATTTTAAAAATATTGTGATGCTTTCATGAATACTTTCATCACTGATAAGGGTAACTCCAAAATCGAGGGATATAAAAAACTCAAACTTGGCACATTATGTTGTGTATATTGGATATTGCAAATTTTAAGCCTGTTTTACAATGTTTACCGTAGCATGTGAGACCTACTTCAGTGGTTGACTGGAGAAAAAAAAATTATGTAGGTCCCACATGTTAACAATATAGCTTGTATATACCTGTACCAGGTACTAAGTATATGTATATAAGAGGTTTAGAAAAAGTCTGATAACTACATCCCTTAGCTTCAATAATTACATGTGCTAAGCTCCACGTTTCATTGTTTTATATCAGTGGTTCTCAAACTTTTTTCGCGTACCACTCGTGTGTATTACGGATCAGTCACGAAACACTGAACCATTAAACATTTCATTAGGATAGAGCTATGTTTCAGAATGATAAAGCAGTAAACAATTACAATTTTTTTTTAAAGTATCTGTTATTTATTTATTTATAAAAAAAATTACAATATTCTTAAAGTCTAAAAATTTAGTGAGAAGGATGGTTCTGCATGATTGAAACAATCGAGGAGATGTTGGGTTCAGTTGTACTTAATTTTAAGCGCAAATTTGTATCAAGATTCAATTTATTACAAAATTTATTTTTTACTGTCACCATAGTAGAAAATCCAGTTTCACAAAGATAGCTGGTTGCGAATGGAATTAGAAACAACAATGCTTTTCTGGAACCGTGATGGATATTCATTTTTAGATTTTAGCCAAAATTCACTTAATTCTATAATAGTAGATTCCATTTTCAAACCTCCGTGGCGTGGCGTGGCGTGGCGTGTGGCTTGTTTGTACAACTGATTTCGATATTTTAATTGAATCAATCGTTAAAGAATTTCCTCATTTATATGACAAAAAACAGCAATTGTATAAGGACTATTTGTGGTTAGTTTGTTATTGGAGATCATTAATTTAACGCAGTGACATTTATGATTGGCTCTTTGGTAGTTTATTATTTTATTCAGTGGTTAATTTGTCTTAATTCCTATGAGTTGAGATTACGTCTTACGACTTTTCACTCTATACAGGCTATTTTATATTAAATGAAAGCATTATTACGAGTATGTTTACGATTGCGTAGTTGCGAGTCCGGCTGGCGGGTGTGTTGGTTGTAGACCAGCCATTAATGTTGTTATACACAAATAAGTTCCTCAAATTGAGGTGGAAATGTTGGTATTGTCGTGTCTGCTTGCGTACCAGTATAAGAATTTTGCGTAACCGCGTACCACAGTTTGATAACCGCTGTTTTATATTCCTTGGTTTTGAAGCTAGCCTGACCGGTGATAAAATGATCCAAGATGTAACCTTGCACTTTCCCTTTCTCTCTCTTGCTCTCGCTCTCTCTCTCTCTCTCTCTATATATATATATATATATATATATTATTCGCTCTCTATCTTTATATATATAAATATAATATATATACAATATATATACTACATCAATAGTTAGAGAGAAATGCATTTATTGAAATATCGTAAATTTGAATAATGACTGCTGCACACAGGAATCGAACCAAATACTTTGGCTTATCTCACTATTGCTTCACCCCTGAGCTATCTAGGAATCATACCGTACTCAAAATCATTCTTCAATCTTAGTTTAAGACAAAGTTTGTGATGGACGTGTGAAAATGATCAGCTATCAATGAGCTATATTTGACACCACAGCCACAGGCGACTCGGGGGTCAGCTCCATGTCACCGCTATACACTGAAATACATGAATCAAATCGATATAAAATTTATGAATATAGTATTTTATGTGGCTACAACCAGTCTGAGAAGGCCCTGATACCCTTAACCTGGTGACCTTGGTTGCGGAATTAAAGAATATGTATATATATTTCATACTTAGCTTTGCTGCAAAAGTAAATACAAAATATGTAACCTATTAATGTTACTGTAAAATTTCGAAAACTAATAAATGTTAGAATCTACCAGTAAATCCTAGTATTACAAATATAGGGTCGTAAAATTTGAAATATTTTATAAAATGTTTACTATTTGAGCTTTTACCATCTCTCACTTAGGAGTTTTACCAACCAATATTGCTAAGGTTAGGAACTACCAGTAAGTTCTGAGATTCGCTAGTCTTTGTACATTTACAGTAACATATAGATTTTTAAACATGTTGTGATTCTGTGATTTAATATGTTTTATAAATGTTGAGTCCATGATAAAATACGTATACTACAAGTACAAGTTCATATTCCACAAGAATAACCATCCAGCCCTCCCTACATACAATCAACATGAATGTTTTTAGAGAAGAGCGAGACTTCCAAATCTTGGAGGTTTATATACTTCCATTGTTTATCTGTGGAAGGTTCACCATGTGCGGTACAAGTGGCGCAACTATCATTTTGTGGAGCAACATGCGACTATGCTTATTTACACTCTTTGATCACTATGGACTCAAAACATAAATTTTGGCTAGGGAAGTGCGTAGAAGGACAATATGATTGCGCAGTTCCCAGATGGATATAATCTGTAAGATCTACGCTTCACTTGAAATACATCCTATAACAACTTATTTACACCTTTCCTGTAATACGTTGTTTACCTCTTTGTATTATATTGGAATAACATTAACATATTAAATGCGTTTATTTACCTGGTGGTACAATGCTTTTTTCTCTATGGGGTAGTAATAACTAGCTTAACCCCTAGCTTTATAACAATAAGTATACCAGCTTTACCGCTACATTAACTAACACTAGTGTATACTACACATCAAACTAGT
Organism: Timema genevievae; assembly: GCA_902155825.1. Taxonomy (NCBI): domain Eukaryota; kingdom Metazoa; phylum Arthropoda; class Insecta; order Phasmatodea; family Timematidae; genus Timema; species Timema genevievae. Next base: position 25,166 of record CABFWO010005192.1, read on the forward strand.
AAAACTAAAAGCAATCATGCATAAGTCACAGTATTTATAGCACTCACTTACCAATAGGTGTTCTCTTCTCAAACTGCTGCTGTTTATATTTTCGCAAACTGCCAGCAGTTTGGGGTTTATAAATGAACGCCCACATACTTCTTCCCTCCCCAACTTATCCTATCACAGTCCTCTCTTTATTCTGTATTTGCAGACTCAAGTCTCATATTTTTTATTTATTCTTGAAACTACCATTAGATTAGTTTCCAAATGAAAGATTTTGCTGTTTTCTAATCTCAAAAAAATTACCCGCTTTCACAGTTATCCCCACACTCAAATAATATTTCCTCTTTCCTTTGTCAAAATTTTATCGTAGTCTACACATATTTGTTGCCTCACTAATGAATACAATCACAAACTAGTTTCACACTTTTGGGGGAGAGAGGATTTTTACCCCCAACCTCACCTCGTTATTGTCTTGTACACACCCATTCCAGGCTAAGTCCACAAAGAGAACAATTTTTGATCGATAAAAGGCATAGAATGATGGGGATAGTTTGTTTAGCCAGTGACATCATGGTAGCTATAAGGCTAACTAACATTTACACAGTTGCCAAAATGGCTCCGGTACTGTTCGTACAGTGTCATAAATACTGGAAATAAATAAATAAATATATGTATATATATGACACTCGTAATCATAATTGCTATAGTATTACGTAAATATTTTGTCCTTAAAGCTTATTTTAGGTGTCCATCAATACAAAGCGGGCGTATAAGAAATAATAATAGTTTTGAAGTCCATGTTAAACTGAAATAATATATCCAAAACACTTGGAAACTGAACTGAACTGAAATGAACGCGATAGTGGGTTGTTGGCGTTCAAGCTTGCAGTTAGACCAGCCCTAATTGAGCCTATGTGCTTATTTTACCCGCTAACATGCTCAGACTACCTCGATGTCGCTTACCACTCAAAATAGCTTCCTGTATGGTCTTAGCCTAAGAACCATAATCATAGGAACATTTTAAACACTATACAATAAATTCGGAAGGGATAGAGGACTAAGTTCTAAACTATAACATATTTTTTTTAATGGGATAATGGTTTAATAGAGTAAAATTCTATCATATAAAAATATGTAAAATGGAAAAATAATTTTAATATAACATAATTTAATATATTTTACTCACCTCAAATTCTTATATACATCTTACCTAACTTTTTGGCTACAATGAAATATTAGATATATACTAATAGAGTAAAGTATAAATAAACCTTATGAATAAAATTTGGCCGTTTATTTAATTAGTCTACACTGTCCCACTATCCAGTTTACTTCACGCATAGACGAATAGTAATGAAATGTTAATATTGATCTAAAATAATTTTATTTTTACAAATAAATTTATATTATTATTATTATTATTATTATTATTATTATTATTATATTTGTATGTGTGTGAGTGTGTGTGTGTGTGTGTGTGTGTGTGAAAGAGAGAGAGAGATATGGCTTATTTGATCTCCCATTGAAGAATATGGAATTATTCTTTAATTTAAAAACTTTGGATTTTTTTGAGTCTGGAAATATGATTTTACCTGACAAAATACTAACTTAAACTTAATGAGGGTTTTAAAAATTAATGGTATATTTATGCCCAGTTTAGCTGAAATCTTATTAATACTATATTTTTCTTAACATTTAGTTATCCTTGTTTATAAAGACTCCGCTCACTCTAAAAAGTATCAGTCTTTAATGAAGAATTCACACTATGGCCATATCTTATACCCTGTACCATAGTGTAATCCATAATGGTAAGACTTCTGTTCTTCAGGGCAAATGGATTGTACAAATGTCGTTATATACTACAGATTTTCTGAAGAAATATTAAGAGATAGCACAATTCTTGTTAAATTATATAAAAAGGGGTTGTTTTCTTTGTGCGAAACGTTCAATTTTTTACTATTATTTTAAAATATGTCTTAATTTTATTTTTTAATATTTTAACTAGGTACTTTCCACGTTTTATATTCTGGCAGCCCCTATAAGGGTATGCTAAAATTATGAGCAGTAGCTGAACGATATATGTTACGTTTACACCACCAATATTTGTAATCTATCTATACCTGTATCTAAAAAGTTGTCTCAGAGGTAGGCAAAAAAACCTTTTAAACACTTTCACATCTAATTATAATTAAACAAGATCTGAAGAATATATCATTTTAATAATGAGTACATGGAGTACAACAGAAAAAGGTTATAAGTGATCAACTTACCGATTCTTCTTTCCTGAGATCGCCAAATTGTTTTGTATAAGATGAATTGTTAGAACTGCCTCCAACCCCAGTCTCAACCCCTTTGGCCCCAATATCACTACCCCCTATTACCCGCTGCTGCCAGTCTTTCAATTGCTGGAGAACTTTAAACATGACTGAATAGTTTGAAACTTCATTGTTCTTTCACCCACCACATTTCACTTTCGATAGCTTTGCTCTATAATTCTCAAATATCTTGCAAAATATAATATTTTTTGTTTCAAAACAACTGTTGCAACAAGAGAAAATGTTTGTCCTTTTTGTTTATTCGAGTGTTATGGAATACTATCAATTTGATTATGTAAAATAAGACAGACTAAATCTAGAACAATATATTTCTAAAAGTGTGTCGTAAAAAAGATGGATTTATATGAAAATATAACCTTGGACATTTCTTAGTAAATTTCCTTAGCAATTGGCAAAAAACCTAATTAAAATAATTCCAAATCAATAATGACTTCTCACCATTGTGAATTAATATATTATTTATATTGAATTTCCGTAAAAGGAGGTTCTAGTAGTTCAAAAATTGATAAAGCTGTTGCTAGCCTTTATGAAACGGAAATAAGGATCAAAATAAAGGTGTTGTATAGAAGATTAATGTTTCCTTTCCATCCTGGGTCTAATATAAATATCATAAATAGTCTATATAATTATAATACATTTAACTATTTATGTGTCATATGTTTATTTATTAGATATGCATTATAAGTTTATTACATAGAGATAATATTACTAATAATATTTATAACATAATTATAACATTATATGTAATATATAAATTTTTGTTTGGCATCGCGTTTTATATTCGGGTTATACGCTTATGTACTAATTAGCTAATAGGTTTGGGATGAGTAAGGTTGAATTTAGAGGAAGTGTAGGCCTAAGCACATTTTTACATGTAGAAAGAGTGTGAAGCAAATTAGGGAAAACAACCTGACTGGGATCAAACTCCGATCTCCTCGTCATCGCCAGTCTAGTCTGTTGCGAGAGTAGCGCCTTAGACCATGCAACCCCCAAAGTAGGTTATTCCTAGATTATGTATAAATTACATATGTAAAATATAGCAAATATAAATTATATATACTACTCAATTAAATGTTATATTTATTATAGTTACAACATATATATATATATAGTATACATGTACTATTTAATATGCTAATTTATTAAGATATATAAAATGTAATATTTTAATCGTATATAGAGTATTGATTATCTAGATATACTATATATAATATTATTAAAACATGTTATTTATATATATTTGTACCAAAATTATTATAAAATCAAAACAGTAGCTTAGGAAGAAGTAGAATTAAAATATTAGATTGCTTGAACGAAATAATAAAATTCTGTGAGCTCAAGGAGGAAGTAGAGGACAGGGCGCATTTGCAGTCTAAGTTATTTTGCAAAAGGAATGGACATGTCGTAATACAGAACACATAATTATGAACATATTTAATTTATCTCAAATTTTTATCGAAAGTAAATATTTAGACTAGATACTTATATATTCATATTTTGTATATATTTATAAAGTATATATCTACATATATACAGTTATAAAATTATATACAAATATAGGATCAAAAAGTCAATGTAATAGATTAAAAGGATTAAATTACTTTCCTGATTGCGGCGTGGACTATTCCAATATCAAGGTTTGTGAAATACTGTTAATAATCCAAACGTGTAGGTTTCTTTAATGATAAATTTTAAATAATATATCTTATATAAAATTAATTACTGAAGTTTAAACATATAAAGGTATATTTTGTGTGCACATATAATTTAGAATGGAAAAACATTAATATATTTCCTTGTTTGGTTACCATCTATACACATAATAAAACTCTAGATCTCTCTGTACAGTACATACGAACTATAGTTCAGGACGCTGGTAATAAGAAGTGTATATCTCCAAATTGATATGATTACAGTTCATCTACATGTGTGTTTCTTGCCCACGTACGCGCACTTTCCTACTTTTGAATTCTGGAAGAGGCCAACCTCTAAATAAAGATAAATAATTTGATGGATGTGAAAGAAACTCTAAAATTGGGGGGAGAACAAGTCTCAAAATTAGAAAGGGGGTGGAAGGTATGGACCCAACCTTAAACAGACTTGACATGAGCTTCCCTTAGATCATAAAATTATATTATTTTTCAGAACAGCTATTGTGATGGTCTCTTCCAGCCTGAGTGTTGGTCTAGTGATTAACGACCTAGCATAAATGAATTTATATGGAGAAAATATGGGAAACAATTTAGGAAAAACAACCCTCAATACATGGAACTGATATTTGAACTCCGATCTACTTGTCATCGACAATCTAGTATATTGCAAGAGTAAACTAAAATTAATCATTGGTCCAGATTAACGAACTCCGGGAGTGTTGCCGGCCACAGCCTATATAAACATGTTTGCTTAAATACATTATATACTTTGGTTTTTGCGGCGAATCTTACTACCCATCCGACTTGGCCCATCGATGGAATTCCATAAATATTTGCTGTGTATATTTAAAACTAATATTTTCACATAATTGGGATGGCAGAATACTCGAAACGTAAATTTTAAATTATCTGCAAAAAAATTTTACTATCATTTATTTAGAATAATAAAAATATAACAAAGTTTTAAATAATTTTGTCTTTTCTGTTATTCAAAACCTAGCACACAATAAATTAACCAAACTATTATTTTCTCTTTGCTTATCACTTTAGGATGGATAGTTATGTAAAACCATTGCAAACAAGATGTATGTATCGTGGGTTTGATACGGCCCGCGGACCGTGAGTTTGTGAATCCTACCTTAGACCATAGAAAAAAGTATACCATTTCTCTATACTTAGACCATACGACAATCTAAGAGGGCTTTATGGGGTATTTACGTGACAGGTGGTGTTGGGGGTGTTTCGTGGGTATTTTTGTCAGGTTTTCTAGAGAGTGTTTTATTGGTGATTTCAACAAGGTATTTGAGTGGGGTTTATTTTAAAAATAATTTTCACTTGTGTAAACTGGATTTTCAGTATTTTATTACTTTTTAATGTTTGCAGTTTTTTCGGATAAGGGTGAGGATCTCTTTTGTTCCATTTAATTTTAGGGGTTTAACGGGATTAGAGTTGTGTTTCTTTCAAATGTTTTAGAAAGGGTTTGGTTGGTATTTATTTTACGTGTGTAAGGAAGGTTGATTTGATGGATTTTTTCCTTGTCCTTACATAGGTGCTATGTCACCTTTCATTTCCGAGTTTTAAAATATTATTTGTAATTAATATTTTAAGTTACCTTTAATACCAAACACGCTTATAAAGAATAGCAAATATTTTAAAAAAATTGGTTTTCCTATATTTTAGTGAAAATTATTTACTCACAAAATTTAAAACAGTTTTAAAATAAAAATTTAATATAATTGTCATTTATTTAAATTAAAGTTAAAATCATATATACATTTGATAGAACCAAACCTCTAAACAACTACCCAAACCATGCAATAGATATTGTAACAAATTATAATATTTGCATGGAGAAAGTCTCAATCCAAGGGTTGTTATTTGCTTGAAATCTCATATGGTCAAATATAAAAATAGGAGTTGATTACTATTGGGAAGCTTTAAAATTGGATAATAGTCAACATAAGATTTTTAGTAAATGGTATTTAATTATAGCTATTTGAGATTAAATTTAAAATATAATATATTCTTAAGAATTTCATTTTCATAATTGTTTGATAAATAGTTTAAGAAAATAATCATTAGAAAATATCTAGGAACCTTTTAAAATGATATTGATACTATGTCTGGAAGTGTTTATATGTGTATTGCTAGTTTTAACCATATTATTTGCAAATTTAATAGGTTAAACAAAGTAGACATAAATTAGAATAGTATTTTGATGTATAAGAAATGAAGACCTACATTCTCATGCATATATATTAAAAACTCTGTTAAGTTTATAAAAACTAAACTGTAAACTAATATATTCTCATTTGAAAATGCTACCTAAGGTCCTGATCTAAACATATGTTCTAAAAGGCGCCAAATGCTACAAGTGGGAAGCTAATAGTGTTTTTCAACCAAGTCAATTAAATACATATTAAAAGGGGACAACCACACGCAAACTATTTTTTCTAGAAATATAATCTATTTGCACACCACAATAATACATTATGTAGTCAAGATATACTCACAAAGTAGAATATTAAAATAATAGTATATCATTTTACCAATTATATTATACTTGTTACCTTTGTAAACGTTGTCAATATTTGATTAGTTTAGATTTATTTCTAGATTTTAATGCAAAAGAAAAATAAAGCCTCAATATCTTATTCATATGGAATCATAATAATAAAATATATATATTACGCTTTGTATACAAAAATTATTTCATTTGATAGAATCCAATAAAACAGTATTCCCAAATCTGATAATTATAAAAGCTTTAACTTGTAGTCTCAAGCCATTTTTTTCCCTTGCTACAAACCAGATGTGAAACCATTCATTAATTTCGCATGAATACAAATTAAAGTTCATTTTAAACCAACATTTTTTTCACTCTCCCGTCGCTAAGTTGATATGTTGATATGGGAGAACTTGACGGGGACCATGGTTCCAATGACTCACTATTCAAGCGAGCCTGCACTCTCTAATCTTTATTGAACGTTTGGAGAGGATACCCGCTTCGCGTTCCATGGCAGGAGAGACTGGAGGGCTGTCTATATCCCAGGAGTAGTGTGAGGCGAGTCATTCCAACGCGCATGAGCCGACCGGATCTCACATTCAATATACTAATGGAATAACGTGTCTATGTTCGTACCTTGAGTGAAGCTTTAGACAATTGGGCTAGTATGCAATTTGGGATAGGTTTAAGAGCTCCTAAACTTGGATGGAATCTTTTACCTGCCATATAAGAACAGATTACAATCTAGGGACAGTACAAGAGTTCTTGAAGTTTGGACTCTAAAAATAACAGAGACCTATCATATTTAGAAACAATGCAATCTAGGGTCAGAACAAGAACTCTGTGTGTAGACTTTAGAATGGCTCGTTACTTGCTACTTATAGAAACAACTATTGTTAGTCAAATGTTCTGAAACTTGTATAAATAAATGTGAAGGACAACAAAGTAAGGTAAAATATAAGGTGTATCCACGTGAAACTTATATAAATACGTGTAATTGTGCTAACTCTTAATTACAATCAATAATGGGCTGGTAGATCCTTAATGAGTAACTTATTATATATACACACACATCCTCCAAGATCAAATTATTATTTTTCCATTTGTTTGTGCTTGGCTTGTATTAATAAGTGCCATCAATTAATAGTATTTATTTACATTAAAATTAGTTTATATATATATATATATATATATATATATATACGTAGTCATATCTAATTTCGAAATTCACATAATTTTTAAAAAATGTGCTGAACTTTTTTTTATAAGTGTGATGTTTTATAAGTGTGATGATTTTTGGACTTAATGAACAGAAAGAGCTCCAAATAGAAATATCCATTTTAAATAGCAACATAAGTGTCTTGATTTTACTAAATTGGCCTACATTAAACATAAATTTTGTATGTATAATAGTAGCATGTGTATATTGAAAACCATATTGATTTATTAAAAATAAAGATTAACATTTATAATACATATAAGATATTTAAAGAATGAAGTTATAATATCTTTATAAAATTGAATTGAATTAGAAAGTTATGTCTAACATTTAAACTTTAACCAAGATACTATTAAAAACCAAATAGCTCAAGCTATTATTTATGCTTTTTAGTAACAATTTACTCCATCTAGATATCATATTCTGCCTTAAAATATGGGTGAAGAATAACCCTGCGGACGGGCCGATTCCTGGATAGCTAATTGGTTAGAGCATTGCCGTACTAAGCCAAAGATCTCGGGTTCAATTCCCATGTCCAGTTGTAATTTTTAAATTTTCAGAATATAAGTTATTATATTATTATTATTATTGGTATTATTATTATTATTATTATTATTATTAACATCGTTTAATTAATTTTAGTGGGTCTAAAATGTCAATTTTAAACTTGTCATATTTAAAAAAAGTTTGTATTGCTGTTTAGAACCTTTTAGAAATCAATTAAATAAACGAAAAATCAATAATATAAAATTACCAAACTTCCTTGAGTTTCAAAATAATAATTCAAACAAAATGTACACGTTGATATAGGTAGGTATGTATATCTAATTTGATTTAGTCTAGAGTACTTCTGATATATGCGTTCAGTTATGTAACTTATAATATGTTTAATTATACTTAATGTATATTAAATTGAATTATATTATGTTAATAAATATTAAGATAAATTCTTACTAATTCCATGGAATTACAAACTTGAAAGTGCAATGCCGCAATTATAAAAGTACGCCAACTAGACCTATCTTGAGATATTTCTATCCAGTCCACCTCATTACAGCCTATTAATATTTTGAGCTAATTATATCCAGTCTACCTTATTACAACCCATTCATATCTTAAGCAAATTATATCCAGCCCAACTCAATACACCATATTCATATTTTGAGCTAATAATATCCAGTCCACCTCATTACACACTATCCATATCTTTAAATAATTTTATCCAGTCCACCTCGTTTCACCCTATCTATATCTTGAGTTAATTATATCCAGTCCCCCTCAATACACCCTATTCATATATTGAGATAATTCTAACTAGTCCACCTCACTACATTATATTCATATCTTGAACTAATTATATTAAGTTCACTTCATTAAACCCTATAATTCTCATATCTATTCTAATGCTATATCCCTACCTGCGTCTATGTATTCCCACTAGTCTCATCTCACTAGTTTTGCCAGTTAACACCTTTAACACGTTTCTAATTTATTCAAATCACTCTGACTGTCCTACCAGCCTAGACTGCGAGAGTTAACAACTACCCTAACAATATCTGGTCATATGTACAGTTATGTAGCTTGTCATTATTTAACCTTCTTCATTCTCCTCTATCTTCATCAATACCCAATAGTATATTTGCATTTGCCATTAATGATTTATTTGAAACTACTATGAGATAATTCCTAAAAATGAAGCTGATAGTTTTGTTTATTTTATAATAAACAATAACTATTCATTAATACATTTTAAACTTAAACATATTAATTTTTATCTTTCCATGCATTTTATGATTTGTTTCCAATACACGTGTATAAAGTTTATTGTGTATGTTAGTAAAAAAAATATATTGATGAAAGATGAATTTGATCATTGTATGTAATCTTGCAGTGTTTGTCTAGCACTAAGAAGGTTCTAAATAAATTAACTGTAACAGTAAAAACTATGCATATAAAAATGTAAGGATTCACACATAGGAAAACATCATTCCATTCCAGGTACGACTTGTGAGCATACTTCTCAGCATTTGGAGTGTTCCATGTTAAAATATATTTTAATATAACGAAGAGTTTGTTTATCTGTTATGAGCATTGTGCGATATCTACGGAACGCAGAAGTCTGACATTTTGAAAATTAGTAGTCCTTGTGCATGAACGTGTGCATTTCGAGACCAAAATTTTAAAACATTTATAAGATTTTTAAATTAATTAAATAACTTCTGGGCAACGCAGGGTATTTCATCTAGTAAATCAATCAAACAAGCATGTTTGGTGAATAGTATTTTCAATGTTTGGCACTACAAAATGAAAAAATAGTTTAGTTTTGCTTATGAAATTTATCCAGTCTTTATTAAGGATAGAATATTTAAAGTTAAACAATTAACACTGTTCTTAATTATCTGTAAGTGTTTGTAAACGCGGTATAACTGGCCAAGATTGAGAAATTTATAAATATTAGATAGCAAGAAATATTGGTGTATTAAATATGATCACTCTTCAGGAAACTGGTGATATATTTTTTTAAATGATTATAACTTTACACCTTAATAGGATGTTCTAGGGTAAATTAGACCATACAGCATTTTAACCTAAGTTACAGACAAGGATACTTCAGATACTCAGCCTTACGGAAGTTTCACCACCCTCTTTGAAGCAGGTTGAGTCCATAAACACTGGGGATCACAAGTGTCAATGCTAAGTGATTAAGGCGTTTCCAAATGTGCAGTTGTTAAACGACTCACTTTTAACATGTTCGTCATAAAGGTACCAATGCAATCGTAGTGTACACTTATGTGAAGAAGGTGTTGGTTTAATACCTGAACCTATCTTTGTGGAAGGTGAGTGATTGACCCGAGAAGGATATTATCTACTTCTCTCTAGTGAAAACATGTTTAAGGTTAGTGCTTTAAAAAATGACCTTTGATGGCACCTAGCAATACCCGTGTTAAAGGACTCAAGCTCTCTCACGGAGAGTCATTTTAATCTGGAAGCTTTCAGCCTGATGTATCCTTGTCTGGGACCTAGGCCAGTAAGTCCTAAAGATGTAAAGTTAATTATTGTATAAATAATTAAATTTTCATTCCCTGAATATGGATGCAAGGTACCTATTTCCCTGGAAAAAGAGTGAATCAGGAATTACTCAAACTCCACACTCATCCTAATCCAAATCCAATGGGAGGTTTTCTGGTCTAGATATATTAAATTTGTTAAGGGATTCATCTGGTTTGTACTGATGGTAATTAAATGTGATAGAGTTAGTTTTAATTGTTTTTTAAATAGTAACATCAAGGCCTTTTTTTATAACATTACCCTTTTTACTAGGTAGCCTTATATACTTAGTGAAATATTTATTTTTCTCAAAGACACAAGAATTACGCAATCTAATTGTATTCATTGATCACAGGCTTCTTTTTTCTTAGCACCGCGTCTTACTAACAGTTCAAGCTGTACGTTTAAGTACTAATTACGCTAATGGATTAGAAATTAGAAAGGTTGAGTTAGAGAAAGTGAGCCTGGATTTGAGTGGAGGGAGAATGGAAAATAATTTAGTAAAAACCACCCCCAATTCACCCGACTGAGATTCGAACTTCGATCTCCCCGTCCTCGGTAGTCTAGCTCAACACGAATCTAGCGCGTTAGCCAACTACGCCACTGAGGTGGGACACAGGCTATATTAAATTTGAAATAATTTTTCAACAAACTATTAAAATTATAGTTATCCTATAGTTAACAGGACGCTTTATTAAATAAAGAAAATATATTTAATATGTATTTGATCAACCTATTTATCAGAAGTTTTCGACTTAACATGAGGGATAACACGATAGACATAGGCTACCAATTTATTTTTGAATGACCTGTTCATCCTCTAGTCGTTATCTAGCGTCCACTCCTTTATTCTTGCCTTTTGCCTTGCGCCTAGAGATTAGACATGGTCAATTTACCATATAGCATTTTCAGTTTAGGAAAACTTTACTTAATATGTTCCTTAATTTTATTTTACTTTTTCCAGAGGATTTGTCAAACACCTATTTAAATTGAGCAACTAAATCGTAATATCACAAGTTATGAACATAAAACATTTTAATTTATTACAAGATCACTAATACCAAAAACATCATTATATAATGAACTACAGTACAACACTAATAGTGATTATTGTTATCTTTTCAAACTCACGTATCGACTACTATTGTTGTTCGAATGCAGATGGTTTCACTTAAGGGTAGTTCCCTAGTCTGCAAAGATTAGATATGATAATATAAAAATGTTATTAACAATGTCTTCACAAATAAATATCCTTCTTTTATGATACAATGATATGAACTATTCGCCATGAAATTTACCAGAATATATTTCTTTTGAAACCTTACCAGAAAATTCGTATTATTATTCGTACTATAATCTTTAATAGGATATAATTGACACTAAAACAAATTTCTATCGTTTGTGAATGTATGTCTGCAGACGTCACCGTTTGTTGATAGAGAGCGCTGTTGGGCGGCGCTTCAAATGATTAATATTCACTGTTGTCATTCGCAACGCGAAATTCGTACTCGTAATATGAAGCATTTCTCGGATTCTAAGATGGCTGACATGAAATTAGCATATGGGGCCTGGGTATCTTTGAAAATATATGGCAATCAATGTGTCGACGCTGTCGGGAATGCATTGCTGTTGGCGGTCGCTCCTTTGATCAATTTCTTTAAACAGCTTGTATCCTGATTGGGTACTAAGACGCGGTGCTAAAAAAAATTATGGATAAAAATGCTGTTCACATTTCCTGCCTTTCATTTATGTACCAATAACGCACTCTAGCACCTAAGGGTGACGTCTGCGGACATAAATTCATTCAGAAAAAAAAAGTGTTTTAGTTTTATGTATCTTCATTAATGTTTGTTCAGATATTTTCCAAGCATCCTGTATTTTTGAAGAGGATGGGGAGCTGTGTAAAGGTGCCTGAGTGATTGGTAGTACCGGTATCAGTGAAGAAGAATTTGGTCAAGGTGCCCAGATAGTCATACCAACAAGCACATCCGCGATTGAGGGATCTGGACAAAGTAGTAAGCTCCTAGGTCCAGATGAGTAAGCACTTCACTGTCCTTTCGTTGATTGGTAGGGGAGAGGGGTGAAACGGTTTTATTTATTTGGTTCAAGTGGCCAGTGAGACAAGCTGAACGGGTGAATAGGCTATTATTAATTTTATCAACATTTTGATTCTTATTGTTTGTAAAATATGAGTTGGATCCTTTTTCTTGTTGTGACCATTTGAGTTGCCATATCAAACAAAAATTTAGTATTTTGCGGGTCTATGTATACATATGGGAGATTTAATGCAGGATGTGAATGGGCGTCTTCAGATACTGATGAATATTATATTTCGATGAACGGAGGAGATGAGGTATCTTCAATAATAGTAATTAGAGGTGCATCTGGCGTCTGCTAGTACCCACAGAGTAGTACATGTTGGTGTGGTAAGGTCACTGGGAATCAGTACAATACCTCAGAGGGTGAGGTTTGGAAGGGTAGAGGAAGTTTGTTACTTTACTGTGAAATGAGAGTGCATTGGCGGTGTGGTGCAATGCTGGGGTTGGACGCTGTACGCTGATTTGCATCTTAGTGCGCCTGATTAAATATATATTGGAGTTGAATGTCGGATGGGTGGTTATCAAGCAGGCAAGCAGTAGAGTAAGTTGTGTGAAGTTGTGGTTCAGACTCACTTGAATGAATGTAGTCTGACCTATGTCTTACAAAAGATATAGGCGTGTAAGTTTAGTATGGTGGAATAGAGACCAGCGGGTTGCGTCTGAAGTGCTACGGAGTAGTGAGGTGTAATAGGTTGTAAATTGGGGTGCTGTGCTAGTGGTGTGTTATTTCAATAAAGGATTAAGATCATGCTACCCACTTCGGCGGCCGTTTGGTCTAAAGCGCTACTCTCACAGTAAACTAGACTGTCTATGACAGGGAGATAAAGGTTCAAATTTCGGTCGTGTGTACTGAGGGTGGTTTTTCCAAAATGGCTTTCCAATCTTACCTCACGCAAATGCTGGTAAACTTCGTATGGATAAAACCTTCATAATTGAATCGTAGTTAGTACATAAGCGTATAACGCAAAGGTTTGGTAAGATATAGAGCTTCAAAACGCCATTCCCACAATAATACAGTGGTGTAAGAATCACTCATCAAGTAGGTGTCTGACGCCCTAGCCAGTCGGTAGTGTATTTCCTACCAAGCTAATGGTCCCAGTATTGATTTAGGGCATGGCCTAACAATTCATGATTGGTAACATGCATGTTTACTCTTTCATGGTGAGTAATTAATGGCCTAGAAATGGGTCGTGTTAGGTTTAAGGTAGCTGGGTGGAGAAAGTTGGGAAATTGTAGGTGGTCCTCCTAGTATGCGTTATGTTAACAGATTCTAACAATAAGATCTTTTCACACAGCAACAAGCCTATACATGCTCGTAAAACAATATAATGATGGTAATAGTAATAATAATAAGAATAATTAAGTAGGTGGTGCCTTAGAAAGCGATACTAAGATATTTATTGCGGTAGTTCATAGGGAACCAGAAGGTGGGGCCAAGTATTTCGGTGGGTTCTTGGGGGGAGGGGGGAGCAGATTGGCATGATGCGTGAGGAGGTGTGATATTTATAATGGGATCATCAAGCTCTGTGAAACTTTATCAGTTCTAGCTGCAGGAGTAGACTTGGCAAGCCTGGTAGACAAGGTAATGGTTGACAGGGTTTAATATTAAACTCTACGTGTTCCTTCATCTGAGAGGGATCTGCTACGATAAGTTTTGTATGACTTAACTTTGCTATCGGAGACCATTGATAAAGATAGATTTTAGTCATTTTGGAGTAAATATTCTAAATAATTGTGCATTACCCCTATCTCTCACTTATACAAGATGTTTAAAAAATTTCAGAAATGCACGATCATATAATACTCATTAAATTGAGTAAAAAATTCTTGGTAAAGATATTTCCACGAATAAAATCGCACAGATATAATAGGATAGGTTGAAGAGGTCCAGTCGCATGGCCCGTTCCCCTCCTGGTCCGTTGACCATAATCCTTTGAACATCCTTGTACGGGATATTTAAAGAGCTAGTTCATAATGTTAGCCAATAATTGGAGTTAAAAGCACAAGTGTCATAGTAAGATAAATGAACAAAATTCATAAACCTATATTAAAAGAACAGAATAATTCATGGTTAAAATCATAAACACAAAGATGTCAATATTATAAAAAAGCGAACATTCAAATCTTCATTAAAATGTTATAAATTTTAAAGTTACTAAATAAATCTAACATTTAAGAAAATTTAGACAGTTATTTTTAATAAAGTTTAGAAAAATATGAAAGTTAAATAAATGAATTGTTAGTGTCAGTTATTTTGTCCACCCGTGCCTTTATATACATTTCATTGATAGGAGATCTTTCGACACTTCATACCATCATCAGCCTTAAAAAATAGAGTGGTGTGACCCGTGTTGATATAAAACACAGGTATGTGTATTGGTCTCCAATAAATGTCTTAGCAGACTTTCAACAGCGAGTTGAAAACTATTGTCGGACGATTCAAATAAAGCCCGGGATTTTTCTAAGAACACTCTAGAGTCTGATTCAAAGATGTTAAATTATTTATGGCAAGGTAAATACAAAATATAGAACACCTTTTAAATTGATAAGGTAATAAACATTTGCCATATACATCTAAATAACATTTCATTTATTATTCTAGTTATTTTACCACCCTAAAGACAAGGTGTCGTGTCCTTCTGTGTGAGTTGGTTTGTGGACCTATATCTACTAAGATATCTTTACTTATTTTAATGATTACTGCAAGATCCTAAAGAGATGATTCCTTTTTTTTAACACCATGTATAAAGGGGTTCGTTTGTGAGTTTGTTTGTATGTACTTTAGTTCGCGATAAGCACAAAACCGCAGAACAGACAGTATTTTCACTCATGTGTTTCCTATACTACTATCAGGACGGACATTGCTGTATTTTAAAGCCAATAAAATTTAATGTTTTTGAAATATTCTGTCTTAAGCCCCTCAAGAAATTGTTATTTTCACATTCTGTTTACATTCCGTTTTATTTGATTTCCAGATCGAAATCAACAACAAATCCAAAGAGTAATTATAGAATACATCTCAATCATAATTCCAAAGAGAAATAATAGAATACATCTCAATCATAATTCCAAAGAGAAATAATAGCTTAGTGTGTTTATTCATATTCACATTACACATTAGTATATAAATAATATTTCCTTGAAAATTAAAAATGGCATAGGAAACGTTCTACATCTTTATTTAAATTGAGCTTACAATTGCATAGATAAATATTTATACAAATAGCAGACTTATCCTATAAAGGAAGCTTAAACTCCCGAATAATAAAGGAAGTGGTAATATTAATCAAATATTATATATATATATATATATAGAGCCATTTTTTGTGTAAACGCTGTAACTTCAAGACAAAGAAACCTTGCATAAGTACTTAGGTATACCTGAAGCGCTGCATCTCTGGTGTATTTTCTTTTTTTACTTTTACTTATATTTAGATCCTATCACCTTGGGCCACTTGGCAACCAGTGTGGGCTACTCCAAAACCCAGGAATATGAAATGTTGCATTTTTTATCATAAGAAACCTAAGAGTGTTAAACTGATCGTTTATTTATTACTTGCAGTCTTACCCATTCTTTGTACTGCTATGCAACACTAAAACCATATCAAATTAGAGATTTCAATATTCAGCTGCCCACTTTTTGATAGTTTCTCGATATAAATTCTTGAGCCAACAAACTATTGCAATCACAAATGAATTAAATTAATTAGTAAATTAAAATAAATTATATAAATAAAATATGATATAATAAATAATATACATTGCTACAAAATTATGTTAGAAAAAAGACCATCATAGTTCACCAAAGAACAAAAATAATTAATATGCTTCGTCACAGAAACATATTCAATAATAAGCATTATGGTTTTCCAAAGAACATCACGATTTTACCGACCTATGTCCTCATAATTTGTTTATTTTGATTTGCATGTTGCTGCCTGCTAGGCGCTAATTTATCCCTCGATATTTAGCTTTGTTATCGCAAAGCTTAAGGATCCCCTTAAGGATAATTCTTAGATTTTGTATTCATTTATACTCAGATTTTTTTGTCTGCCCATACAAAATTCAAATTTTTTACCACACCGAGAAGTTTTTTTTCTATTAGCAATTTCCAGCCCTCTATTTTTAAAATTTAATTTTTCCTGTTTTTATTGTTATTGTGGGGTTGTCCTTTTACACATTTGACAAATTTGAATTTTATTCCATGCTTAAAAGAAGATTTTATAATAATTTTGGAAAGATTTTAAGGTATTAACATCCCCACTATTTAAATTTCCCACATTCCCATTATGAAATGTTGAGATTTATTTGACTATTCTATATGGTGTATTTACGTGCTTGCCATATTTGAAATTTAAACTACACCAAAAAGTAGTGTTCTATATTAATTATATCAATTTCGAGATATTCCATTTCCCAGGTTTCAATTATTAAATCGATATGTTGTTTCATAATGTTAACAATACAAACTAAAGCCTCATTTATTAAAACATGGTCTTTAATTTATTACTAATCATAGCCATAGAAATAATGTTTCTTCAATGTTAATTTTATTGTTTGTGATGACTATCAAATCTTTCTCTTAATGTGTATTTTCACGATGTATTCGATCATTTAAATAAACATTAATAGTATTTCTAAACATAGACAAAAAAATTAATTATAAGAATATAATTTAAAAAGCTATAAGATAATGTTTAAAGCAAATATATATATTCAAAAATAGCGAAATTTTCTATGAATATATATTCTTACGTCTTAAACCACAGGATAGCTGGTGCTTATTTTTTAAATCATATCTCGGGATCCAGATGCCTTAAGATCGTTTGACAAAAAAATATGTATTGTACAATTTTAACAAGTGTATAATTATAAGCTATAAATAGTAATTCACTCTTTTTAAATCATTTCAGTTCACGAGTTATAAGTTGTCTAAATTGTGGTGTTATGCTTTTTGTGGCCATTGTTAAGGTAAAGTATTTAATTATCATCAGATTACTTTACCTTAACAATGGTTAAATAATAATATGTACATTGATATTATAAACATTTCATTATGAACACCTCATAATGATGTTTAGTTATATTAAATTGCAGCCCCATACATTAGATGCTTTACCTTAACTATTGTACATGAAAAGCATACATTAGCAAGTTTGATCATTTTTAACTCATGAACAATAGTTAATGTAAATCAACAAATCACTATTTAGAGCCTATAATTATACAATTTTTAAAATTGAGGAATCAAATTTTGACCGTTGAGGGATCTTAAGACTTGGCCCCTGTTGAGATTAGTTTTAATATAAATATACAAATAAAAAAGCTTTCAAGTTTACATATTTACTTATTAAAATCATGTGTGCACTTTGGGCATTTTTTATTTATTTTTTCTAATGCAAGCCTGATGTACTAAACACCGTGACTACAAATTCAGGTAGCTAAATAAATCAACAAACATAACCAATAAGAGCTTTGTATGATCTTACATAATTAGGCTAGATTTGGTTTGTGCTTTTACACAAATTGCGATGATGTAGTCACTAACCACATGATCACTATTGTGGACAGCTACAATCCCCCCACACCACCCCCCAGAAAAAAAAGCATAAGAAACTTGATATCTATTCGGTTAATTACTACGAGATACTGGCTAAGGAGTTTTTTTTATATGTAACGCAAGCCTAACACATTAGACTGTGCCTCGGTAGCGTAGTTAGCTAACGAGCTAACGCACTAGTTTCATGTTGGGCTAGACTGCTGAGGAGGAGAGATAGAGGCTCGAATCTCAGTCGGGTCAACTGGGGTTGGTTTTCCCTAAATGGTTTTCCACTCTCCCTCATCGAAAATGCCGGTTCACTTCCTCTAAATTAAACCCTCCCTATTCCTAGCCCATTAGCTTAGTTAGTACTTTAGCGTACAGCCCTAACGGGTAGTAAGATGCGGTGCTAAATAAAAATATATATTAGACTGCGGGTATACCAGTGTAGATAGCTAGAGTTTAAAAACACTTAGAAAGCTGATACTATACATACGTACAGTACAAAGGGAAAAGTGTGGGTGTAAAGTTGTTTTTATTTTAAATTTTACATATATTACGATTATAAAGAGGTAATATGTGTGATTATCGGCTTGTGATTTTAAAAAAGTGTCCAATATTGTTCACCATACGTATGTGCTGTTTAATACAGTAGTGATTCGTTTTCTAACTATGCAAAGACTGGCACTTTCAGCAAGTTTATCATTTTTGACACGTTTACTAATTAATAGTTAACCAAATCGGTAGTCGTAAGATCAAACGCGTCAATCTCATGTTGATATTATTGTATTGCAGTTGACAGGGAGATCGGGGTTCGAGTCTCAGTCAGGGGTACTGAAGGTTGGTTTATTCCTCAATGGTTTCCACTCTCCCTCTTCGTAACTATGATATATTTCACATCATAATCCACCTTCCTCATACATAAATAACTAACGATATTTATGCATATGTATGTCCCTAATAGTCACAACGACGTAAAGAAAGTTAATAGTATTTGAAGCGTATATGTTTGATTTATATTATTATTATTATTATTATTGGCACCGCGTCTTACTACCCGTTCGGGTTATACGCACTTACGCTAATGTGCAATGGTAGGGTGATTGTGAGATGAAATGGAGGACCTACAGTTTAACGTGGAATCCGAACCACGGTGGAGGCTTGGCATTCCTCACATTCACAAGTTGTGATTAATTCACATCTTGTCAGAGGTGAAGGAAGGGTTTGGCAATCAGACAAATCTGTGCCGGGACCGAGNTGAAGGAAGGGTTTGGCAATCAGACAAATCTGTGCCGGGACCGAGGATTGAACCCCGGACCCTCAGCATAGAAGTCTGACACCTTACCCCTAGACCACCAGGTCACCAATATTTTGATTTATATTATTTTTGAGATATATAACATCAGCTTTCTAAACTATTTCAGCTAATGACTTAAAAACAAATTCAGCCTTTGACAGCAACGCTTAGCACAAAATCGCTAAAAAATCATCAACATAATAAAATGTTTACTATAGAATCAGACTATAAATGAATATTATATTCTTTAAGCTACCAAATTCAATCAGATGGCGGGGTTTAATGCTTTAATCTATTTCTGACAACTAGGTGACTGGGTAAAAGCCATGAATTATTGATTATATGTGGCGTGTTGTTTCTAGCTTGTACAGTAAGAGTTATCCTAGGTTGGTCCCCTGCGATCGGAGAATGGTTCCACCCTCAAGCTCAGTATCGACCTGTGGCCTCCAACAGCCTACATGCGATCTACCATCTGGCGGACGGAGGTGCTACTAACCAGTCTTACAGACTAAGTAAACATTATTATTATTATTTTTATTATTATTGATATTTATCAATTCTAATTAAAAATATAACTATGATCATCAAACCACCTAGCATGTAACATATTTTTTAAATTAATTTGTATTTGAAATAAAGAAATAAATTCTCAAAATGGGGATATCCAAACAAAAAAAAACAGCAATATATTTATATCATAATTATAAAAACAAATTCAACCACAACTTAAAATCTAAATACCAAATTTCAGCCAACCAAATATTTGTAAATATTTTGATGATATCTAACTGGGGTATAGTCGTGCAAATATAACTATGTAAGCATATAATTTGTAAGTTGTTAACATCTCGCATGTTGCCAAAGATTGTAAAACACAGAATATACATAACCATAGTTTACTGTTTGTTCTCTATGTGTTTGAGACATGTGAGGCCTCGCATAGCTAAATTACATTTTTTTATGTTCTAAAACAAGGTGCTTAGAAAGATATTGGGTTCAAAAAGGAATGAAGATACTTGAAATTGGATTAGGTTACATAATGATGAGTTAAATACCCTGTACTCATCACAATACATTGTTAGGATAGTAAAATCTCACAGATTCCGGTGGGAATAACTTGCAGCGTGAATGGAAGAATATAAAAACTTATTCAAGGTATTGACTGGTAAACCCGATGGGAAGAGACCATTGGAAAGACCTAGATGCAGATGGGAAGATAACATTATAATGGACCTTAAAGAGATGGGATGTAAAGTGGTGGACTTGATATAACTATCTCGAGTAAGGGATAGGTGGAATACTTTTGTAAGTGCGGCAATGAACTTACGATTTCCTAATAACATAGAGAGAGCGAGATAATTATAGTAATAAATATAGTTGAACTATAATCATTAAATTATATTTAATGAACTACAACAGAAAAACAAAGACAATTATGTAAACTATGACTCTATAAGAATAGAACCAAAACTTTGACTTGGTTGAATATTTATTCACGACATTTTTTATTTTTCGTTCAAAATTAATACATTTAAGCTCTCAAAACGTCATAGTCGATGGTATTTCTACGTCATTTATCGAAATGAATATTTTACTTTCATCCTTATTTATAGTTTGGATTCTGCAGCCACTTTTAAACATGATTTAATTTTTATTTTCACTAATTTATTTTTTCTACTGTGTGTATTTATCTTAATATTGTCACTACCCTTCCCCACCTCGTGGGAAAATCTCTTATGATGCCCTTAGTGGGTTGGCTTGAGTATTAATAAATAATTGTTGGGTTCGGTAATAGTCATTTATTTGAAGTCTATAGGGAGATTTACTGGAATATACAGAATGTAATATTGATTTAGAAAGTTTAATTTTAGAGGTAGCCTATTTAAAAAAATTCTTCGCTTTTGTCGTTGTCCTACACTCTAACAGTACGCTCGTTGACCTAGTCTAGATGCTAAATCTCGAGATCTTGCAATCGTTTACATCTCACCGACTATAACGTGACTCGAGGATCACTAGACTCGTGAGTAGTTTTGGGGGGTGGGGGCGCATTCTCCCCCGTGTAGTGCTTTCATTTTACACCCGAGATATTCTCCCAGACTGACTGTCGATTACACTGACTGTAGGTTACACACCACTAGAAGATGGACCCCTTATTTCGAATCTCCAGTCCTCCCTCTCCTAGCTAATGGACTAAACTTGGTGTTTCATATCACCAAATAGGCTCTTTTATTCCTTTAAGTTTACCATAACCTCCGATGGTTGGTTTGCAAGTAGGCAGAACACTATTTAATACATAACAAAAATAATTAATTTGTTGGCGTGGACTGCTGAAGTAGTAACTGTTGCTAACAAATGTGAGTTTGACTATGTTAGGCTTGTTACACTTTTAGCACGACAGAATATGCGAAGATATTACAATATAATTATTATAAAATGTTTCCTATTTTGGGAGTGTTTGGATGTATAACGTTTATAACATATAAGTAAAATTCCAATAAACTATATCTTCACATATTATTCTTATAAGAAATAGACAAGCATAATATTATTCTAAATGTATTTAACATGATAAATGAACAGTACACAATAAAATATAAATACACCCCTTTGCTCTAAATATATCTCAAAGCAAATTAAAAACATTTGAAAGTGTAAGTTTAAATATTTATCTTTAATTTTTAAACAAAAATTCAAATATGTTTACTAAATATTTCAGTAATAGGTATTGTTTTAAAAGAATATACACAAAAAAAGTATTTATAATGTCTAAGAATATTTATATCCCCAAATTTGGTCAATTATTATAAATGAAGTAAACGTATTAATTTTGTGTGTCCCGAATATAAAGTAAACCAGGAACAACTTGTAAGTTATAAGTTTCTGGTATTAAAAATTTAAAAATTTATTTAATTTATTACGTATGTTATGTTTCAAATGATTTTAATTTATTAAACGAGTAGGGCATGAAATGGATATGAATTAATATTAATAGTAATATATTACTATAGTTGTAGTTATTAATTTATATCATTTATTAAAATGGTCCTAACATAATTTTACATAGACCAATTTTATTTTATTGTGAGCTGAAAATACCACCCTACTTAAATTCTTACACAAAATTAATTAAATAGCTATAGTAATTTTTATAACACATGGCATAGTTTGAGCGTAAAAATTTGGTAACAGTATTTTTTTATTAATTTTTAGAATGACAAAGAAACGCAAGTATGTTGCGTAGGGAGAATAAGACATGGAAAGAGCTTTAATTGCTTACTGCAATGGGGATGCAGGACTAAATGAAGTAGCTATGTTTCATAATGTACCTAAAGCAACACTGAAGAGGAGGCTTGATGGTAGAAACATAAATGCTAAAGAGTCTGAACAAAAATTTGGGCGTTCAACAGATATGCCTCCAGAGCTAGAAGGAGAAATAGTTGATGACATTTTACTTCTTGAATTTCATCTATTTGGATGTGCACGGGCTGATTTTAAAAAGTTAACTTATGATTTGGTTTAAGCTAATTCAATACCACACAGATTTAAACATGTTAAGGCTGAGAAAAAAATGTATTATTATTTCATGGCTCGCCATCCTAAACTTTCGCTGCGTCAGCTACAGCTAGGGCATTTTGGTTTTCATGGGAAAAGTAGTGGAATTTTTTGATACCCTCACTTAAATTATTGAAATAAATAAGATAACATCAAACCAAATATTTAATATCGAAGAAACAAATATATCCACAGTTTAAAAACCCCAGAAAATTCTAGCAAAAAAAAAAGGTAAGCATCAAGTAGGATCGATAACAAGTTCAGAAAGGGGCACCAACACTGCATGCGTGTGCTGTATGAGTGCTTCAGGTATGTTTGTGCCACCCATGTTGATTTTTAAGCGTTTGGATTTTAAATATGAGCTCAATACAGGTGCCCCTACTGGAACTCTTTCTCATGCTCTGGAAGTGGCTAGATCACGAGTGAATTGTTCGTTATGTGGCATAAGCATTTTATAGCAATAGTGAAACCAAATATAGATGAAAAGATGTAGTTGATTCTTGTTCGTCATTCCACTCATACAAAGAACCTGAAAGCGATAACACTAGCTTGGGAAAACGGCATCATCATGCTCGCTTTACCAACTCATACAACAGCCATGCGATGTGTCACTCTTCAGACCATTGTATATTTATTATAATCAAGCAACAGACAAATGGCTTCGGACGAACCCGTCACAAAATATAACCCAATTCCAAGTTTCAACCCTACTGGGTGAGGCCTATGGGAAAGCGGCCACAGAAGCAAATGCAATTAGTGGATTTTCTAAAACAGTAATTTGGCCATTTGTTAGAGATATCTTCCGGGAGTCAAACTTTACTTCATCAATCATTGATCATCTTTTAAGCAACCAGAAAATACACATTATTTTCTAGCCAGCACCTGACTTGACAGATCATCTACGAATTTGAAATCATCAACTTCGATCACGTGTCTGAATCCTGTTCAAGCTCCTGGTTTACAGAACCCTGCTGTCTTAGTTAAAGAAATTTCCCCTATTCCAGCACTAACAAGAAATGAAAGGAGGGCAACCACATCAGTCAAGATTATAACAATCATTTCCTACAAGTATTATTTGAAGAAGAAAGCCAAATCAAGCTACACGATGTCTTCTGCTAAAACACAAAGCATAAAACTCACTTTTCACAAATCTAGTAGTGCAAGTGATAGTTGGTATTGTGACATTTGTGGTACATCAGATATGATGGACATGATTCAGTGCATGAAGTATAGAATATGGTTCCATCAAACATGTTTAGGAGTCAGTGCTAAGAAAAAAAAGTTGTATGCTAAGACTGCATGTAAATATCTAGTGATTTTTTTTATATAACATTTTTATTGCCAAATTCTTTTCCATTTATATTATACTGAATATACTTTTAAAATATAATATTATGTAGTATGGCTTAAAAATGTGTAAAACTTAATATTGTTACCAAAATTTATC
This sequence comes from Timema genevievae, assembly GCA_902155825.1. Taxonomy (NCBI): domain Eukaryota; kingdom Metazoa; phylum Arthropoda; class Insecta; order Phasmatodea; family Timematidae; genus Timema; species Timema genevievae. The sequence continues at coordinate 49,846 of CABFWO010005192.1, forward strand.
TCTCAGTTTAGTATATACTATTATTTTAAATGGAAGTCCAATATATGGAATATAAGGTTTAATTTAGGGGCCCAATTCCTAAATTGGACCATTTTTTATACTGAAGCTTGTAATTTTTTTAAGCTAAGAAAGAAAGTCTTTGAAATGAGTAAAAAATGTAGTAGATAGGTTTATAATGTATGAATATAATGACAAGTTTAATTCTTAGGTAATTTTACATTTTTACCAGATATATTTTTTGCTAGGTGGCCCAATATAGGAACCTTTACTCTAATTAGACAAAAACTCAAATTTTTATGTTACTTGAATTTGGAATCACACATAGCGGTGATCACGTAGTTGAAGTCGTCAGTATCGTAATATGGGTTAAAGCACAAACTAAGGTTGTCCTAGGTACTTTGGCCCATACCAAGTTTCCACTTTATATCTGTTTTAGTTTTTAGCTACCCAATTCAGTCTAATGCATAAGGTTTTCAATGGAAACAGCTTTATTTGAAAAATATGCCTGAGATGCATAAAATAAAGATTATTCTAAATAATTATATAGAAGTAAAGCTTTTTATTATAGGTATATTGATTTTAAGGCCACTAACAACAGAGGTCAAACAGTTTATGGCATCAGACTCATAATATATTATTAAATAAATTTACACCCAGGGTGTGAGGTTCACTAAGTACAAAATCATAGTTTCAGCTTTATACTTTTCTAGTTTTCAGAGTTACCTACATCAGTGATCACGTGATTTAAGACACAACACTCACAATATGTAAAAGTTGAAAATAATATACCTGGGGTGTACGTATGGTTTTCTTAAGTAAGCAATCCTGTGTTAACTCTTAGCTTTCTATGTTTCTTGGTTTATATCCTAAACTATGGTTTGGTGGTCTAAGAGCTCGTAAAGTAATAACATTTTAAAACCTTAGATTACCTCAAATAGCCATGCAAAGTTTCATCTCTTTAATTTATTGGATTTGGAGTTAACAACTGATGGTCATGTGGTCTAAGGTGCTTAGATTTGAAGTGAGTGAAGAATGACCTTAAGCATTGGACGGATTCTGGTTAACTCAGTGGTAGAGTATTGTCGCGCTAAGCCAATGAGGGAGGGATCAATTCCAGTTTTCAGTTGACATTGGTTTTTAAATTTACGAATATGATATTTGATACGGCTGTTTATGTAATAAAGATTATTTCTATCTTCTAAGCTTCACTAGTCATGTACAATTGATTGTAGACGCGTACGCTTCCACTATGTTAATTATATGATAGCTGAAACAATTTTAACTAATGTTGATAGCCTATAGTGCAATCCACGATAAAAATAAGGATTCACGGAACACACAATTATAAATGACGTGGAACAAGGATTATATCATATGCAAACACAAAAAATGTGAAGCAAGGAATATGTAGAACTAGCTACAATAATACTTAATAATATACATGGTATACAGAATTAGAAAAAACACGGGACAAGTATTTATGTGATGCAGAAATAGTAATGGCATGGATCATTATTTTATATACGATACAGAATTGAAATATGAAGTGGAACAAGGATAGAAATGTTTCAAAACTAGGAAATACGTATAACAAGAATTATATTATAATACATAGCTAGGAGTGGCGTGGTGCAAGTAATTATATTATACTAGCTTTTGCCCGCGGCTTCGCTCGCATTAATGTAGATTTTATCAATAAATTCAGGTTGTCGATTGACACAGAGAATATGACAATAAAAACGATGAACATATTGAGGTTGTTAGTCAATAGAGG
>CABFWO010005193.1:0-37004 GCA_902155825.1 Timema genevievae
AGTGTAGTGTTATACAGGAGGGAGTATTGATAGGGACTAGGACATCTACCTCCAGCATGTCATCAGTGTAGTGTTATACAGGAGGGGGTGATTAGCGTCTGGGACCTACCTTAGAAAATTATCACCAGCCTTCGCAACACGGGGAGAATAGAATCCGTCCCAATTGGAATTTGAACCAAAATTTACATTTCAGATATGGTTGGTTATTTTCTGAAACTCGGCCAGTGATCTTGAACATGGACAGGGTCTTAGGGAACGAAATGGAGACATAAGAACACTACAAAAGGAGGGACACAATGAGAGTTTAATGAATAACTGGAGAGGGAAGAAAACACGATAAGAGGAAGGACACAGTGAAATGTGAAGAATAAATGTAGATGGAAGAAAACACTAGAGGAAGCACACACAGAGTTTAACGAAGAGATGTAGAGGGAAGAGACATGAAGAGAGGAAGGACACTCTGAGATGTGAATAAGATAGAGGAGGGAGGGAAGCTGCCTGACAGCCTTCAATCAATATCTCTCTTCTCTCAATCTCCTGTAATTAAATAATGACTTAACAACTCACTTATCATCCTATCCATCGTAGAACAGAGCACTCTAATGGAGATGTCGAGCGTGTGATAGGGGGGGAGGGGGGGGATTGCACAGGGTGCAGTGTAACACTCGACATTCAGGGAGTGCTGATTCTAGATACAACACATTTTATCAGATCTTTCACCTTCCTTTCACATCGACCAGGATTCAGGCTCTAAGCCAATGGTATTCAAACTTTTGTGTTGGCGTACCCCAAAACATGATTTATCTTCAACTGTGTACCCCCAAAGTTGTTGGTGTATAATGCAAGCTATACATATTCAATAATTTCCATTTCCTTTACGCATCATCGGATGTATTTGTACCCAACATTGAATACCAATGATCTATAATATATTTTAATAAGAAGTGAATGAATATATCAATACTCTTGTAAATAAATAAGTTATTTTCAGTTAACATGCACTTAGCACTCGTCAAAAGTAACTTACCAAAGATGTTCAACAATAATTAATTTTGAAATTTGCAACCTATAAAAGGTGAAATTTAAATTATTATTTTTATACGTAGAGCCTGGCTAAATTTTAATTTAATTGTTAGTAAAAATTTTATGAATAAATTCATTTTGATAAAACTCCCAGCCACACCTACAGGCGCCTTAAGATTATTATTTGTGTCTTAATCGGTACTTTAGTTCAGATTATACAAAAAATAAATGGGTAGTAGGACGTGGAGCTAAAAATTAAAGAAAGAATTCTTGGATGAAATGTACCTACAGTTGCATGGAAGGAGCGTGGGAAATCATTAAGGAAAAACCCCTTCTGTACACCCCAATGGAATTCGAGCCTCGATCTCTCTTTCACCGGCAACCCGGTCTACTAGAAGAGCAACATGTCAGATATGCAGTCACCTATAATACAGGTAATATTGGGTAATATATAAATGACAATGCAGCCACAGATGTGGGTTTTATATATATATATATAATCTTTGGTGACAACATAATATTATATGACAGGATGTGCCACTTGTGACTTGGTGTGAGTGTTTTAAATTGAATGATTACTTATTATTTAAATCTTGGCCAGTTTTTATTAATTTTTGAAGATCATTTAATTCATTTATTAATAGATTTTGCACAGAGTAAATCTTATTAGTAGTTAAATATTTATACTGTAGAGAGAGAAGTGACTCTTGTTCTATAAGTTGCTCCAAATTTAAAGAAAATGTTTTCATTTAACCGACTCAGTTTGAGCACTTTGAACAAGTGTATTTTCTATAGGGTGCTTTGTACCGGATTCCTGCGAGGCCTACTATCCTACAGGTCCTGCTTCATTAGGCCCACTCTTTAGGTGATGTTTAAACAATGAAAAATGTAGCCAATTACAGAAATCATGCGACATCATACAACTAAACAACTCGTGCAACATTCCAAACAGCATCATAACGAGCACTAATGTTTTATGATATCTCTCAGTTTATTGCTGACAGTTTACTTATTAGAGTATTTTAAAAGAATTACAAAGGTATGTATAGTATGATTTTGGTAGGAAGAACAGTATAAGTTAGTTACTAAAGTTACTAAAACAGTTTTAATATATTAATACATAGTCAGGTGATCTGCAGCTGTCACTTTTGAAAGATACTATCAATACCTATAAAGTAACACATATAATATATAAAAATGCTATCAATGTTGGCCGCAAAGAAATATGTTTTGATTTTCTCTACTGTTCTTCCAACCAAAATCAGGGTATATATGTTCATGAGAGCTTGCGTTACCCAATCAGCTCAGCTAGCAAAAGAGAATCATAAATTAAGTCCTCATCAAGTCTTGCATTAGAGAACTGGTAGGACTACATATTTTTACACTCTTCAATGAACAAAAAGGAAATTAATGTGATTAAAGACAGGTTATGTTAAATGTTTGAGCTATTTTTAATATACGATAAACAAAACAAAAAATTTGATCGGAAGTTAGTTGTTGGCCTTGATGTTTATATTCTTACACCATCTACATCTGTGTATTAAATGAAATTTTTTATGCATTATTTAACTGTTTTCTTTCTAAATAAACTAGTTATTTATGTTTATATTTTTTGGCCAGACAATTAGACCCTAGTCAAATGTCAGGAAAAAACTTTGATCACCTGAAAAATATTCTAAAATACTATAGAGCTAACCTATAAATCCTTTACCTAAACAAACATTTTGTTTCATCAAAAGGCTTCAAGAAATTATAGCCGTATTGTATTAGTAAATATGTAGATGAAAATGAGAATAAAAAACTGAATTTAATTTTTATGAAAGAAATTATTTGACTACTGGTACTCATAACTATGGTCTAGTCCATAGGATAATAATTCACTGTGTTGGCTTGAATTGGTGCAACTTCACAAAAATGGGGTTGGTGCACTTATCGTGATGGATTACAGATATTTTTTCTTTGTGATTTAGGTAACAATAAAAAAAGTGTTGTTACTATTTTTAATACACACAACAAATATACAGAGATTTGAATAGCCTAATTCCACTACACTAAGGGTAGGTTAAATTAGTCTGAGTTATAATATAAGAAATCATTTTTAATAACACTGACCTATGTTTATTTGTGTAATAATCTATTTTGTGATTTTCATATTTTGCCTGAAGTTAATTTTGTTAGTTGACAGTAGGTCATTAATATTATTTAATGTTTTCTAGTACCTATACTTAGGACAACAAGATTCTAAAGTTTTCGGTTATAACAAAATGTAAGCCTATGTGATAAAAAAAATGTAAATGTTCAAAGGAAGTCTTAGAAAACTCACCTAAGCATTATTCTTATAGATAATTAATCAAATTTTTTATTTATTCACTCATTAAAGGTAAGGTAAGCTCGGTTGTAGGGCTTTTTATCGAAAACATTAATATTTTTTATCAAAAAAATCATCACACCAAAAGATTCCCTATGCAGTTGTGATCTTTGGCAATTTGCTCATGTGCACAGTAAGTTATTTATTTTGTCAAAATCAGAAATTTATTTAGGTTGATGTGTGTAGGCCTATAAGTGCTAGAAAACATTAAGGTTCTAATAAAGTGACAAAGAAAAAAAAATTAAGAATCCCGTCTTTGGCTCATACTACTCCCCCAAAATATAATTGACACATTTTAACAAAGAAAAATAATGATTCGCTTAAACAAGTACCTGCTTAAGGAAATGAACCAATAGTGTAGGTATATTATAATAAAGTGTATTCATACCTTCCAGCTCGACAACCTTGCCCGCCCTCTTCAAGGCTTTGACAGCCTCATCGTGGGTAGCCTCCCTCAGGTCATCCCCATTTACCGACAAGATCGCATCCCCCACATACAACTGTTCGGTTTGATCGGCCGCCATCCCCTTAAAAATCTTCGAGATGAGAATTGGCATCTTGTTTTCTTTACCCCCCTTGATGGAGATTCCCAGCCCATTGTTGTCAGACTTGACCACCCTCACCATCCTCTTCTGATTGGCTACAGACTCGGGGACATCCACCGAGTCCAGGAGGCCCGCACCCGGGTCCACATTGTTGTTGTTATTGTTGTTGTTGTTCAGCGTGCCGTTCAAGGTAGTCGAATTCTCGTAGCTCTCGTCCAAACTGATGCTGAGGTAGTCCTCCTCCAAAGACACAAACACTCGGTACCACTGGCCGCGCACGTGAGTTTCTAGAATACCCGAGCGGCCGTACCCGACGCCTGCGATTTCCACCATCTCGTAATATTGAACAAATGTTTCAAATAAGCCCGTTTAACATTTCTTCGGCACGAAGAGACGACGCTCAAGCTTAACTTCCCTCATATTTATTCATAAAACAACACTAGACATAATTTCAAACCAGTCTAAATATAAAAACACTTACAATAGCTAAGTCTGTGGACTCAATTTCAAATGAAAAACTAAAAAATCTTCAGTGAAATACAATTTATTTTGACATAACTAGAGCACTGCCGTGTCACTTGACATTTTGCTGGAAGAACATTAATGTTTCGGAGTTGTAATATAATTTAGTAAACTTTTTTTCACTTTCGACTACTTTTATTGGTTAGTTTACAACATTCAAATGTTTACAAAACAAAGACGAAAAATCGAAATTTCTGTTTACTTTTGATATATCTTATACCCATAAGAGATGATGTTTAACACAGAGAATTACACAATTCTCTAAAGATAACATAAGACTATGATTCTTCTTTTTTTTTCCAAAATGAAACATTGAATACCGCCATCTAGATTTCTATATTGCAATTTCTTCTAAAAGAACTTTAGCGCCTGAAATACCAACTATAATGTATTAAAATAATATTCATGAAACTGATTAATTATATTAATATATCAACATTTATAACGATATTTTATCAGCTTTATTATGATTTACTATATTATGTACAAGAAATAACTTTTTTAAAGTAATATTAAAATCATCTAATAGGCAGTGAGTTTGTTAAACAAAGGTCGATCAAAATATCGATAGTTCTTTGACTTCTCAAAAGCAAACTTTTGTGTACTCTCGATATAATACACAAGACCATCGATTTCTAGGAGAATAGATTAAATATTTTTTTTTTAGAGTTTTGATTTTTGAATTCTAAAAATGTATGATGAGTACTCACTTATTATATCTTACATATAATAGTTCTAAACAATATGATGTGGAAGGAAGTTGTAAATATGTATACATTATTTAATGTATTGTTTAAAATATGTTTATAGACAAACAATGATGATGTTTATTTAAATAATTTCCATTTGTTTTGTTTGGCATGGTCACAGACAAGGAAACACCAGATACTCCGCCTTACGGAAGTTTCGCTGCGTTCCTTAAGACAGGTTGAGTCCTTGAGCACTAAGGAGTACTTGTTATACTCCTCAGTGATAACAACACTCCCAAGAGAAACATCTCCCTTTAAAATAGTTCGCTGTAAAGGCTACAAGCTGAAAAAGAAAGTTTTCAAGGGTGGTAATCCGAAAATAATATTTCAGTAACAAACTATCCCGCCCCTCCCCCCAAAACAACTCATATCCTTACCCCCTTTTAATAAACAAACCTTTTCAGACAAGTAACTAGTCGAAGGTATTTAAAGATTGTCTACAACTAGACAATTTACAAATAATTGTTTGAACAAAAAATACCTTTGTAGTCTACGCTTTCTTTGTATTTGGCAGTTTGAGTAATTTTTTGGGGGGTGTTTGGGGGGGTTTATGGGAGGGGATGGATTGCTACTTAAACTTAGATTTGTGGAAAACAGTTTATTGAAACTATCAGCAAATTTTGTCCGCTCTCTAATAACGCCATCTTTAAAGTGAAGTGTTTTGTAAAAAATACCTACTTGGTAGAAATATTGTCACTTGGGACTGTACGTAGCAATCCCCATGTTTAAGGGCTCAAACTATCCCAATGAGTGCAGTCAATTTAACCTATAAACTATGGGTGTGGTGTATACCTTGTCTGTGGGCATGGCAATGAATGAAAGCATTAGTTTTAAAATTACCTGAATCATAAACCACATAACATATAATTGATTGGCTATATTCTAAAACAAAAAGAGAGGGTTTTTAATATGCTAAACTAAGTAAGATCGATAAAATTCTAAACTAATCAAACCTACGCTATAAATTATTATGATGGCTTTCTAGCGTTTTAAATTATTCAATGACTAATTGAGTGACTAGAGTACATATGCAAGAACGAGGGTGAATGAAATAGAAGGTAGAACCAATGTAATGAGTATATAAAGATAGAGCCACTTGGAGGAACTTTGATGATGTTAATGCTTAAATCACCCAGTATACAACAGTCAGGCCCCATGAGAGGGAGGTGCAGGAAGTACATCGTACCCGGGCCCGAGGATTTAAAAGGGGCCTGGGAATTAACTGGAATCTCAGATAATGTTTGCATATATTGAAGACAAACAATGATTCAATAACATCAATAATTATTTTGCATACGCTTATTGGCTCGTGGCATAACATTATAATAGATAGAAAGAGGATTAATGGAAAATGAAAGGTGACCCGATAAAAAACTACTACCCCCTGAAAAAGTTCCTCTCAAAGGTCCTGACAGCAGTTATAGTTTCATACTAAAACAGCCACACACACTTTTTTTTTAATTAAATAGAGTTCTGACGTTAATTAGACATTGGTGTGAATTTTAACAGTTTATTTAAATTTAAAGTTTGAAAATGTGACCTAATTTTTAACAACTTAGATTGTCTTCCATATAGCTTTGGTTAAGTAACACGATGGCTTGTGTGACGTCATATGATCAGCTATTCAAACGTCTTTCTCAATCTGGCCCTATCTTATAATATATTAACATTGAGTGGAGTGGAGTAGAAGTTGCATTGAGTTGCATACTTGCCACAAAGTTGATAGTATATGCACGTACCCAATACTCCACTCCACCGTTTAGTTCACTAAATTTCATTTTATATATCCTGACCTAAGACTATTTAGCTCACTAAATCATTTTGTTAATTCAGTTTTTAATAGGGATATGTTTAATTCGATTCTAGGTACACGTTATCTATATATATATATATATAAGTTCAATTAATTGGGTTATTCTTGTGGACAAAAACTTGGAGCAAGCTTACATAACTAAAACTAAAAAACAAATTTAATTTTTTTTTCTTGTGTTGGCTTAAAACAGATAGGTAGCTGTGATTGAGGAGCTCAGCGTTGCCAACTGTACTATCTCTCTACTACTTTTACGCTAATTTCATCTCCTGTACATTGTACGACACAGTATCGGAATATTACGCTCTAAGTTATATCCTGGGGCACTGATATAAATAAAAATTCAGTCTACTAATTATTAATGATTAAGAATTTGTTTTAATACTACACGGATTGATAAATCTGGTTAAGACTTGGTTCTATAAAATTTAAACTTTAGATGATGATGATGACTATCTACCCTTATCCAACCTCCTAAGGTGTCTTTGGTTTTGGTTCCTTTGGTGTCAAATTAATGTGTATGCTGCATGAATGATTTTGAATATCATTTATTTGCAGAATTAAGCACTAGTATCACTAATTGTGTTACAGGCGTTTGTTTTATATAATACCATTGATATTTATAATATAACTGGATGGACATCCGCGGTTAAACTTTTCGAGCTGTCGTAAGCACACCATAGTGTAAGAGAAAGGGATACTTTCAGGTATCTCTTTCTCTCCTACACACATACAAGGCAAAGAGACATTTTGACATCGTTCGCTAATTTTCATGCAGATAATATGAGATATTTCAATGTATGATTAGTTAAACGAAATAAATTTGTTAATAAAAGGTTTGAAGATCATAACTATGCTCAACACTAATGACTTGTTTCTTTAAATAAGTTGATTTAGGCTAAAATAAAAATACCATCTACCGTTGTAATTTAACTATAGTTTTGTATAGAGAAAGCTATTCGTAATTGATAGATCTAGACATGATGGTAGTAGATATAATATGCCATTGGAATACGAACACAGCCTGGTGCCACCATTGCTTTGTTGATAACACAGGAAATGGAAGAGAGACAAAAGAATAATAAAACTCCAGCCTTCTGGCTGACTATATTATAACACTCTCCCATGTGTAATTAAATTTATCATTGATTGACGGCGCTGGCATATAGAATATAAAAGTAACAATAAGCCCTTGGTAACATTAATAGTCTTTTATTTCAATCAAGTGCAGTGGGCAAGAAAGGAACACAATCAAAGTTCTGACTAGTGCGAAACATAGACAAAGTCCGGGCATGACCTGACGTCCAGAGCGAGTTGTTACTGGGGCGGCCAATATCGAAATGTTTAGTGAGGCTGCTCGGCGGGCAGACACTCTCTGAGACGCAGCTGCAGGCCTCACAGGGGTGTGAATCAGAGCCATCACACTGGGAGCCCGACGAAGGGCCTCTGGAGTGGAATTCGTGGAGGCCTCCGAAGCTGGAGATGCTGGCAGGGGGTGGTCAGCAACCGGAGGTGGCAGAATTAGGGGACCAGTGTAGGTCTATCAGATGTAGGGGTAGGCGTGGGTGCTGGCATGGCTTGCTCGACCATCTCACATGACAACTCAACTTGAACAGCCTTGGGGTCCTGGAGGCGTAGATGAGATGATGAAATTTGTTTAGAGCGTCCACCAACAGTCACTAGATATGAGACAGTTGAGACTCTATGCTGAATTTCACCTGGAACCATCTTGAGTTTGCTATGAGTGACAGAGCGCACACACACTAAGTCACCTAGGGAGAAATGTGCGAACTTAGATGATCGTGAAACAGTGAATTTTGCCTAAACCTCCTTCACTCTTTGCTTGAGAACCATGGACGGGTGGAGAAGTGAAAACTTTATGCGGGGCTTTCAGCCCAAAAATACTTCAGCTGGTGTCATCTTAATTAAGGTTTGAGGCGTGTTGCGATATGCCAAAAGAAAGGCATCAACTTTATGCTGAAGGGTTTTAGATTGAGTATAAACATCAAGCAACTGTTTCAGTTTGTTGTCTCGGTGGTCTTAACGACAATCTCCACCGAACAATTAGATTGGGAGTGGTAAAATGGAGAAGGGGAATATATAATTCCATTGTTAGACAGAAAACTAGTAAATGTAGCTGATTAAAACGGAGGACCGTTGTCAGAAACGACCTACTCAGGCAGCCCCCAGGCTGAAAATATTGAGCGCAGAGCTTCACAAGTGTGCTATTCCGAGGTGCCTTCGTGCATGATGCGGACTTTGGGCCATTTAGAATGACCATCTACCGTAATGAGTAGAGTCTTACCTTCAAATTTGGCAAAATCAATATAGATTCTTTGTCACCTTCTAGTAAGCCAGGACCAAGGAATCAGAGGCTCGTGAGGAACAGTTGACTGAAGTGATTGGCAAATACCACACCTGTTTACCCTAGCTTACAATTCGTCATTGAGACCTGGCCTCCACACAAAACCACGTGCTAGGTTCTTCATGCGACTAGAGCCAAGATGAAACTCTTGGAGGAACTCCAGGACTTGGAGACGAAGTGATGAGGGGATGATGACCCTAGATAATCACAATAAAAAATCAGATTCTGCCTACAATTCCAGGGCTCACCGATGAAAAGGGTGAAGACCTTAATCGGGCTACACATCAGGCCAACCATTGAGGACATAATATGTGAACACTCGACTCAATATGAGATCCTTCCTGATCTCAGCGGCCACCTGTACCGCAGTGAGAGGTCCCATGGACACCAAGGAGATCTTGTAGATGCCGGACTCCACCTCAGTTTGATCAGGGAGAGGGTTCCATTTAAGAAAATCAGCATGAGGAATCAGTTCAGATTTTCGAAATGTGATCTTATATTGGCTGACAACAGGATGGCCCAAAGTTGTGGGCGAAGAGCAGTGAAAAGTTGCATTTTTGCATAGACCCAAAAATAGACACCAACGCTGCAGTGTCAATGCATAGCTCAAAAGGTCGGCCAAACAGGTACTTATATTTAATATTTTAAGTCCAAAAATAATAGCTGTGGCCTCACGTTCGTGCTGGGGGTCTTTTTTCAGCATTGGAGAAGGTCTTAGATGCGAAAACGATAGGGCGTTCCGCCCCATCGGGGAAGATGTGGGAGATGATAAAACCTACACCATACTGAGAGGTATCATTGGTCATTCTGAGTGGCAAGCCAGTAGAGTAAGTAATGAGCACCTGATTGCCACTCAATTCCCGAAGACACTGATGATAAGCACTTTATTGCATAGATCCCCATCCCCCAATTCGCATTCTGCTTGAGTAATGCATACAACGGACGAAGCATAGTGAGCATGTTGGGGGTGAACTTTGAGTAAAAGGTTACAAGCCCAATGAACGAGTGAAGTTCAGATTTTTATGAAAGCTCTTTGGCTTGAAGTAGAGCCTGGATACGGTCCTGATCTGGATGCAGTCCTTGAGCATCCAAAATGTGACCGAAAAGTCTAACCCTTGGCCTTAGGAAATGAGACTTTTCTAGTGTGACAGTGACATTATATTCCTCAAATCTTTGTAGAATAACTTCAACTTTACTTAGGCACTCCTCAGCTGTGTTACCTTACACTAATATGTCGTCCAAATAAATAAAACACTCAATACCGGCCGAGACCTTACTAATAACGCTTTGAAAGATGGCTGGAGCCGAAGACAAACCATATGGAAGGCGAAGGCACTTGTATGGGCCATACCTAGTGCTCAAAGTCAAAATCTCCTGAGAAGCTGGTCCCAACTTTAGCTTTTGGTAAGCCTGGGCGAGATTGAGTACACTGGAAACAGAACCTTGAACATTAAACAAGTCATCAATAACCGGTAAAGAATAGTGTTCAAGATATAACTGAGGGTTTACTGTCACGCTGAAATCTCCACACATCCGTGCAGATTTGTTGGCCAAGAGAACAATTACCAGAGGTGTCTGAATAAAACCACTTGATTACATTCCTAAAGGGCCTACTTGGCAGCATCCCTCAAAGGAATAGGAATTACACGAGGGCCATAGATTAACGGAATGGCTCCCTCTTTCTGAACTAAATTAACTTCCACACCCTTAATGTCATCTGGTACCTCTTTGAAGACTGAGGGATATTTATTCCTGAGCAGGCACACCACATCACCTTGTACCTGCCGAACATAATTGATGGGAAAGCTAGCATTTCAATCCAGATGAATATGGTTGATCCAAGATATGCCTAATAGTGCGGGGAAGAAGCCCCGAACCACTTCTAGGGGTAACGTAGCACACTGCCCCTAATAAGAAATTCTAACAGGGGTTTCCTCTAACAGATCTAGTTTGCGCTCAGTGCAACCACGAAGTGGAGTGGTACTCACCAGAGAAAGGTGTTTGAAATGTGCAAGGTACACTGGCTCACCAATAAGACTGGCGCTTGCTGCTGTGTCAACTTCCACGATGAGAGGTACACCATTGACTTCCAACTAAACACTGCTGCGAGCTGGTGCCTGACTACTGTTCACCACGTACAAGTCACAAGATGTATTAGCTTGGACAGACACTGACGGTATGTCCTCCTGAATTTGACGGACACCTCCTTGATGCTGAGAGGAATTTTTGACTCTGTTATAAACCTTAGCAATATATCCTCTAAAATGACAGTTATGACATTGGGCATTTTTTGCAGGGACAATTAGACCTAATATGAGGCTCACCACAGCCTGCACATAGCGCGCTTTGAGACGACTGATTATTGGGTCCTGACGAGAACTGAGGTGTTGGTCCTTGACTGGATCGGAAATTTTTCTTGAATTTCTTGTTCTTATGTTGATATGGGGTTAGTGTTGTCGCCGGCATTGGCCAGTGCAGTGGCTGGTACAGGGATCTCGTGGCGAGTGGCGAGAGCAACCATGGAGCTGAAGCTACCCTCTTTATTCCTGAACTTATCGCGAACCATGTCCGACGAGATGTTGTGATAAAACTGTGACTTGAGGGCGTCATCCAGGAATGTTCTGAAGTTACAAGTGGTGGCAAGATGATGTAAAGATAGGCTTAAGGCCACGTAGGACTCTCCCGCACGCTGTTTGCTAGAACGCTCTTTGTACGCTGACCTTGTGGGAGCGTAGTGAGCTTCGAGGAGAGTCTTTAGTTGGGCGAAAGTCTTGGTTCCCGGTGCGACCGGCGAGCAGAGATCTGTTAAACCTGGTAGGCAACTAACTGGGTCAATGCATCTTATGAGCCAATTAACTCTTACGTCAGTTGCAATTGTTTCGGTGGTGCAGAAATGTTCAAATTTGGCAAAATATGACTTGATTTCCTCAAGACGAGAGTCAAAAGTGGAAAACTGTGGCATGTCGAGACTGTTGGCATACAAAAATTATTGCACACAAGAGAACCACACACACGATACTATACACAAAAGAAACTCAGGGTTCTTGAAATAAAACCAATAATCAATCATCGCCAGTTGTTTTAGCTTAACTATATTCTTGGATTGAGGAAGTTATTCGTAATTGATAGATTTATACATGATGGTAATATATAATATGCCATTAGAATACGAACACAGCTTAGTGCCGCCATTACATTGTCGAGAACACAGGAAACGGAAGAGAGACAAGAGAATAACAAAACTCACAGCCTTCTGGTTGACTATATAACACCTACAAGCCTATAACCTAAATGATTGTTTGAACGTAAAGGCCCTGACACAGACTCTGTTCCGTAGGTTCGTGGTCCGTAAGAAATCGATGCCACAATATCAGATTGCTCTGTCCACAGAGTCCATATCCGTAAGTCCTTACTCCGTATAAGTTGCCCAACTTTAACTTTCTACGGACTAGTTCATATGGACTACCAATCACAACCGAGTAAATATGTGCATGTGCATTGAAACAAACGAACGAATGGAAGTGAGAGGATCCGTCGCAATGAAAACACATACAAAATGAAAATATAGCTACACGTGGCGCTATTTCAGAAATATTTTTCTAAAAATCTAAACACCCCGGGAAGAGCGGCTTCTAGGAAAACGTTTTCTGAGAAATATCAAGTTCTCAGAAATATTTGCTTTACTTTTGTAAGTTCAACACCCCTATTATTAAAAATATTAAAAGTTCTTGTTTTGTTTTTATCCAAAATACTAGAACATCCATTTTGCATTTTCAGGCTATAGCAAACACTTATTTATTTTAAGTTTGATAGTTAAAATCGAGTTATAAATATATTTCTTGTGATTGTACTTAACCTACATTTTCGTATGTACTGGAAGTTTTCTCAATAAAGTTGTTTTTGGTTTATTTAATTCTTATATTATGATTAGCTGACTGCTTGTCGCTCGCTCCTTGCTGTAGACGATTTTCTTTCGAATTTTTTGATTGGATGAAGTCTCTTAATATCTCATTGGTTGAAATGGTCACGTGATTACGGATAGTGACTGTAATCGCGAGTAGAATTTCTTATGAACCAGGAACACGAACTACGGACCTACGGATATGGAGTCTGTTTCGGGGCCTTTAGACTTCTACACAAAGTTTGTCATTCGAACAAAAGTAATGAGGTTTTTAGCGACCTTATTTCACTATAGTTATCGAATATTAAATATAATATGGTTTCTGAAAGCAATATTATATAAGCCGAGAGCTAACTTTAAATATGTTTTAATATACCTAGTAATACTGCCTTCAAGCCCTATAACCTAAATGATAGGTTGAATGTAAAACTACAACACAAAGCTTGTCATTCAGATGAATGTAATTAAGTTTAAAGCAACCTTTTTTCATCATAGCTATCGAACTTTAAATATAATATTGTTTCTGAAACCATTATAAGCTAATAACTCATTTTAAATATATATTGTAGTCTTGCCAGAATGTAAACAACATGGGCGATAGCTACATATTTTAATATTTTAAAGATTTTATTCTTATTTGTACAATATTTCCTTTAAAACTGAATTATATATCCTTTAATGTAAATGTGTCTACATTCACGTAGGCTATAATACTTCACTATTTTCATACAATAATACTTTTATTCACCAGAAACACGTTTTTGCATAAGAACATTCAATTAATAAGCCGTTAAATCTGTCCCCTCGCTAAAAAAGCAGATATAGATAATAATAACGGAAGACAAACTTAGGCTAGACCTACATTGGACCCAGAATTCCTCCGTTCCGATCAGACACGGTTTCCTGATCAGATTTACCCCGGCAGTTATGCCTAAATTGGCAACAGATCTTTCCGCATATTTTGCTGGAACTCTTGTCAGTGATTCAACAGAATTTTAATTAAAACGATCCTTTTACGTAATGAATGACTTGGAAGAAGATTTGAAACTTTTTCTCCTACTAGACTCAAATTACTGCCTTTTTGAGGAGAAACAAGAACGTAGACTCATGGTTTCAATAAAGATAGAAGTGACAGTGAGTTTTCCAAAATTAGTTGGCCAATGAGAGATTAACCAAATAAATACAAAGATTACCATAGGATGCAGATTGAAACTTTTGACTACATTCTAGAAGCCATTAAGGAAGATCTTGCAACACATTCTAACTTCAGAGATTGTGTTAGTTCTGAAGAAAAGCTTACAATTACTATAAGGTTAGTACAACTTATTTTAATCAATATAGACGCTCACGAAATGTAAACAAAAAATGAAGAGTATATTATTTTATTTAAATATTTTTTGTTACTTTTGTGAGTGATTTAATTAGCCTATAATAAATGTTTATATTAAAATGAAACACCCCCGAACTGTTTAATTATTGCATTTATTTATTACAAAATACACACTCTCATATTTAAATACCAAATAAGTCGTTTTCTTAAAATCAGTACATAGAAAGTTTTATTTTAAAAAAACTTTTTTATATAATGAAGGTTAACACATTGTTAGGAAGCATATGCTGTGGTGGTTCAAGGACAGAGATTGCTTGATTCGGCAGCAAAGCGCTTTGAGAACTGTAGCTATTAGCAGGAGAGTGCACAAAATAGTGGGGTGACGAAGATGAAGTAGTCAAAATTGAACCTGAAGATCCTGAATATGATGAAGTTACTCCTCCATTACAGTTTGTGTATCTGAAACTCTTTCTTTATAACTCTAGAATGACACTTTCCAGCATAGACATTCTTAGTCTCATTTTTTGTAAGCTCTCTAATTGCTTAATAGCAAACTCATTAAAAATAAATAGTCTTCATCATTCTCTTTTCTCGTTTTCCCCGAGAAACGTGCTTCCAATAGTTTTACTTTTTGTCTTTCCAAATCAAGAGCTTAGTATCTAATAATATCTGCTTTTCTCTTTAGTGATTTTGCGCCTTTATTTGTGTCTCACTGAATTTTCCGTGAAAAATTACTGATTCATTGGATTCTCCTTCTTGTGTATTTGTCACCGAGGCAATACTTGGTCGTCCAGTATAACGGGTTCTTCCACCTCTTCCTCATTTATAGGACTACTACTGATAGCCTTTGCTGAAGACAGTAGATTCCCTGAACCTTCTCGAGGAATCAAGATATCCCTCAAGAATTTCATGGATGCATAAAATGGCCACTTGTCATAAGTGTTGTCCACTTCTTGACCGCTTTTGGTTTTACTACGTGCTTTGAGTTGCTTTCAGTACGAATCCCTCAGATTTTCCTATGTCTTCTTAGCTAGATTTCCTGAAACACACAAACGTTCCTAATGCATTTTGTATTTTAAACAAGAATTAATAATGCAGGACATTAAGTAAAAAATTATTATTGTTTCAGGTATTTGTCAACTGGAATGTCATATCGTGCTCTAAGCCAAGTTTTGCGAATGAATGACTATACTGTTGGCAAAATTGTTGGTTTGGTTACTGATGCAATATCGAAACATCGTTTATCACGGCACATTGCAGTTCCTTTTAAAGAAGAATTTATAAAGATAGCAGCAGGATTTAAGAACCAATGGCATTTTCCAAACGTTGTTGGATATATTGATGGAAAAAATGTCCGGATCAAGTGCCCTAAAGATAATTGGAACCATGTATCACTGTTACAAGCAGGTTTTTTCCCATAGTGTTGCAAGGTGTCGTAGACTCTCACTGTCGTTTTATTTTTATAGATGTAGGTGGTTATGGGAAGCAGAGTGATGGTGGAACGTTTACTGCTTCTACTATGTACACATTTTTAGAAAACTTTCAAGATACGTCACCAAAGCCATCATCATTTGAAGGGAGTGCATCGGAGATGCCATTTGTTGCTCTTGGTGATGATGCTTACCCTCTTAAGGTATACCTCATGAAACCTTTTTCAAGGAGGGAACTATCACACGAAGAAAGAGTGTTCAATTACCGTCTGTCAAGAGCAAGAAGATGCGTATAATGCGCTTTCGGTATTATGACTGCTAAATGGCGTTTACTTGGTAAGGCGATTTAAACAGAAGTTGAGAAAGCAAAACGTATTGTGAAGTGTATTTGCTTGTTACATAACTTGATTATTAATTTGGAAGGTACTTTTAACCCTTCAATCTTGCAAGAAGTTTTGGAAAGTTACAGGAAACAACAAGCCGAATCTTCTGGCTCTGATAGAAAGTTCAATATATGTACAAAGGAGGCTCAAAACATTCGAAATGCCTTTAAAGATTATTTTAAGGGCCTGGTGCCGTCACATGGCAGAACAAGAATGCTCATACATAAAATAAGACAAAGAGTTATTGTAGGTAGGCCTATTAATTTTAAAACGTGAAGATGCATTTGTTTAATTCTTGCCATGTATCAGTTCAAAGATAAAAAAAAATTATGGGCCTAAATTCTTTCATCTTATCTTTATAACTATAATTTTAGACCAACACAAAATAATTTATTTAATAATTAATTTAAATTTATCCCAGACAGCACAGTAAGTTTGCTACAAGCTTATCTAAGACTGCTACATTAAGATAACAATCTTGACTTTAGCTTGACTTATCAAGCCTTTAAGCTTGCGTATTCAATTAAGAAACAAACTTTACACTTGTCATTCTTTTGTTGAACTTACTTTGTCATATTTACACCAATTTTGTATTGACCACATTGCACCAAGCTTACACACGCTAGTAGAAAGACAATGTTTTTAAAATATTGAGAAAAAAATATTTATTTTAGATTACTAAAATATTGCTCAATATTTTTAAAAACATTTTTAAACGCTTTTAAGACTTAACTATTCTGAAAATATATTTGACAAATATTAATTAAAATATTCTTAAAATTGAACAATAAATATAAAATATTCTTGAAACAGTTTTGCAATATTGCACAAGGTTTTTTTAAAAAATAATGATGATCATTTTGCCAAAACTTTAGTAAGATAGCTAGGAAATATTGGAACAATATTTTTTTAAATATGAAGAGTATTTATTACAATGTTGTAATATGATATTATGTGCTATCTGGGATACGTATATAGCGATAAATTAATTAGTAACTACACCCGTTTACAAACGTCTATGATCAGTTCAATGTGATGTATTTTTACATCAATAAATTTTTAAAGTATTTTCTGTAAATAAACAAAACACAACTTACCTTTCACGTGTAATTTATTTCCAATACCTTCTCACAATCCAGGCGTTATATCTCGGTTGTGGTAAGCCTTTACCCGTTAATTTCACATACGTGGTTCATCGCGAACAAGTTAAATAAGAAAATCTCGATCGAGTTTACTGTCGAACGCCATTATTCAATCAATGAGACAACGAAACAGACTGCCGAGTGAAAACAAAAAACCAACCAGTTTGATCTGACCGGGTTCCAGTTAGGCATGAGGCGTCATCGGGAGTTGTCGGAGTGGGCTGACGTGCCCAACATAGGTGGATCCTACGCAATACTGCAGTTTGTTTTATCAAGAGCCTGATCAGTTACCCTGACTGGTCGGGTCGGATCGATTCTTTGTCCAATGTAGTTGGAGCCTAAGCGTCACGATTTGGTCCGTTGCAAGGGTTGTGTTTATGTCCATCCAGTATAGTATAGAGATCATTGTATAATACTAGTCAAAGTATTCGAAGTTGCCCAGGAGAAATGTTTAGAACGGGTTCTATTTATTTACGATTGGAGTGCTATCTAAAGTTTTATTTCTAAACTAATAATACATCTGATTTCAAAGTTTGATGCTGTCACCTTGTGCAATGCTTTGCTTGTTTTCCCCTAGAATAAACGTTTCTGTGGTCGTGGTCTGTGGAAAAGTTTAGTAAGCTACCCGTAGGCCCGTAAGCTCTTAATACCCTACTCCATGACTACCGGTTACTCAAATGATTCTTTTAATTTGAGGTTAACTTTTATTATATTTTCTTTTTTTTATATGTCCAATATTATTTAAAATTGATTCCAGTTCTTCTGTTATGAATTTGGGAAATGAACTAATACCTAAAAGGGGTTTTAAATTGCCCCCTAACCACATTCTCGCCAATATCAAGTGGCGTTCAACACAAATTGGTAAAGCTTTATCATGTAAGTTAATAAACATACTCGTTGGTAAATTTTCCCAAACTACTTTAATATGGCGCGTATTATGAGAAGGTACCCGCTTCGTTGACCAAGCGGTTAGAAGCGGGTACCTTCTCATAATACGTGCCATAATATTAAAGTAGGTTCGGTGCCGGTCTGGTGCAGTGAGCAAAGGCGTCTCTAGAGTATGTGAGGCTGTAGGCGGAGTTATTAATAAATTAATTTAACCTAAAATTGCGTTAACTAGTTTAAATTCGGAATATCTATTAGACTAGGCCCTATAAGAACTAAGAGGAAAATAAGGTAACCTCAGAGGAACATAACGTTAATAAGTGATGTGGGGAAAATAATCAAAGTTTTGAGGATTTTTACAACAACAAAAAAAATTGAAATAAATAATTTTTAGGGTTACATAAAAAATAGTTTTCCTTTTATATCACTTAATAAAATACTGTGTAAAATAATGCTTAAATAAGTGATCTTATATAAACATAATAAATATTTGGGTGTATGAATGCAATAATAAATGCAGTATTTTAATTTTAGAGTATTTTTTAAAGTTGGGAATGGTTTATTATTTAAAAAAAACTTTCTGCCTTTGACTGCACTAAAATCATCTATAACGGATGATAATTCAAACTTTGATGAAAGTTCACTTTTGATTGATAACATCGAAAGAGCTGATAGTCTTTCTTGTGTTATTGTTGATCTTATGTAGGTGTTTATTAGCTTTAGTTTTGAAATAGAACTTTCTGCTGTTGCTACAACTATGTACTGGTATTGTTAATAAAATGTGAAGAGCAACAGAAATATTAGCATAAACGCCTTTAAGTTCTTTTGAAGTAATGTGTTTTAGCACCTTAGCAGCACTTTTAGCTTTAGCTGACAAACTTCTTACGCACATCTTTAGTTCTTGGAACAACTTTTCGCTATCAATGTCACTGTAAGATTCTGATGCCTCTTTGCCTTCATCATTGGCAGTAAGAAATTATTTTAGTTCAATACAACAGACCTTTAGCTCTTGATCTGGTTTGTCCTTCAAATATCAAATATCATAGAGAAAACCAAAGAAGATTTGGTAGCGTTTAAGCTCTGTGAATCGAGTTTCAAGGCTCATTTTAACCTAATCACTGACTGCGTGAAAATACTCTGTCCTAAATAAACCTTTTGGACTAGAACAAACTTCATCCAAGCCTTCATAATCGAAATGGCGCTTCATTTTTTCAGTTACTTCATTACTCAATCACAGTGTGGGGCCCCTGAAGGTGCAGGACCCTAGGCGGTCACCTAGTTCGCCTTATGGTAGAGCCACCTCTGGCACCTCTTCCACCCTCCCTCCATGCAAATGTGGAAACATTTCCTCTAAATTTAACCTTCCTAATCCCCAACACAAAGTAATTAATACGTAGGTGTATAACCCGAACGGGTAGTAAGATACAGTGCTTAAAGTATATAGGTCTATATATAAGAAGGCAGGAGGATAGGTAGATGGAATATGGAATGATGTGACAACTTTGTGTGGGGGGTTACTATAGTGTGGAATGGAAAAAACAAATTCTAAATTAAGATTCTAAGTCATTAAAACACTCAAAATAAGAGATTCCACCCTTTACTATGGAACTTCCATCCTTTTCAGGTCATTGATTGGGCGGGTAGGGTTTTAATACCCCTCCATTGTAAGGATGCAATTTACAATTGTTTGCTAAAGGCACAAGGGTTTTTAGCTTTTATCTTAAATCTTGTCACTTCTTTTTCCGTTGAATATTTGTTGTTCCTTACTTGCAGGCTCACTCCGTCCTAGTGTTCCTTTTTTAGTTTTAATCTTTATTTGACGATAATGTCTGCTTTAGTGCCGTGCCAATCCATCTTTAAACTTTAAAGTTAATTAAGATAGATTGGGAAATGTTAAGCAATGCCTGGTAAATGGAGGGGGATATGAATACTTGACAGCATTGAGGGGCATTTGATTAGTGAAAAAATGTTGGTTGGGTAATCTACATGCTGAAACAGGAAAGCTCATCACTCCAAAAGGAAGAACGGAGGCTCTAATGATCTGTAAATTATCAAATATCCTGTGTAAAGACCATTTTATAACCAGTCAGGGAAATACCTCTTGAGTCCTAAATTTAAGGGCAGTACATTAGGAAAACTAAATTACAAGGAAGTTTTTATAAAAGGTTTGATTTCAAACACTCTTAAGGAATAAGGCTTTTACTGGACACTAGGGGCAAACAAAGTAGCTCCTCTCTAAAGCACACTTGTTAGGCGGTCTCTATAGGAGATCACTAGTATTAGTAGGGCTCCTGAAGGGTGGACGAAGAGTCTAGCTCCTGGTAACTCTTGGGTTGATTTAAGGTGACATTCTTTGCATATTGATATAAGTATATTTTAATTCAGTAACTGATAAAAACATTCATTATTTGTTACTAATTATGTAGTTAACTAATGTACTACCCGCCTCGGTGGTCAGATGGTCTAAGGCGTCACTCTTGTGTTATACTGGACTGTTGGTAACGGGGAGATCAAGGTTTGAATCCCGTTTGGGTGTACCCAGGGAATTTAAAAAAAAAAAATTTTTCCAGTCTCCTTCCACATAAATCTGGGTACACTTCTTCTAATTTTAATCTTCTTCCTCCTACCACAGTAGCGTAATTACGTGTGTATGAGCTGGATAAGTAAGATTTTGTGTGAAAATAATAGTTACAAACAATGTCAGTTTCATCTTGTTTAGTTTTCCAGAGATGGGTAGGTCGAGGTTCAAATCCTGGACTAGATGTATTGAGGTAGTTTTTCCCATTTGGTTCCCCACTTTCCTGTCACGCAAATGATTTCTCTCTTTGAAAAATACTTTTGGAGCCCTACATTTACTTTGGTTGGGATCTACTAACACAAAAGAGTAGCAGGACTGGTAACTTTACAGTTAAAAATACTTGCCAAAGGCCAAACTCACATTAAAATGCTTGGTACAAAAACATTCCTAGTAACAGCTTCATTTATTTTGTTTTTAATTTATACGTTCATTTTAACATGAGGTTTACTGATAACTTTATCAAAGTAATAGAAATTAGTAGGATAGCTTAGAGAAAATGCATCCGCATTAGATGTAAATGTATTTGTTTTGAAAAATATTTCTCGACTAACCTCTAGGTATTAAAACATTTATTTTACAGAAACCTTGGCCTACAGTCACTATTTAATTTCTCACTTGTATTGTGAACTATTTGGTGGGTTTTTGTGAACTGATTTTGGATTGCTGTGAACTAATTGGATTTCATTCCCACTATCCTACTAGTATTATAGCAAATTTCAAATTCTGAGAATATTAATAAAAAAAAACTGTCTTTCTACAGGTATGAAAAGAGCAGTGACATTTTCCGATGCGATGGGATTGGTGGATTTTTGCACCTCGGAGGACTATTTTGTTATTTACCTCACTGAGGCCGAGCTCATTGCAGGCACGTCTTACAGGAAGAAACTTCAAGCATTCAACGAGGTAGGAGGAATATTGTCACCGGGGTTTGAAAGAAAATGTTTTGTGCGCTGTAACCAATCAAGTGATATGGATATAAACAAAAAAAAATGCAATATTGAGGAGATTTTTTGCGGAAAAATATAAAATTTTACCCCCTCTTCGGTTTTAGCATTGTGTCTTACTACCTTTTCAGGTTATATGCATATGAACTAATTATGCTAGTAAGTTAAAGATGAGAATGTCCAGCCAGATGGCAGCATGCCTATGAGCCACACTCAAAAAACTATATTTTTGACCCCAATACATAAAAATAATTTTAGTTGTTGCTATTTTTCCACGAAATTTGGGATTGGTTACTAGTTAGTTAGAGCCAAAAAGTGAATTTGATTAGAGGAACAAATTTTAAAGTTTAAATTTTAAAGTTATCCAAGAAAGATATAATGTTTGAAAAAAAATCCTTTTCATCTCTTGTTGGGTGACTTCCTCCCAAAACACTGCAAGTAAGAGCTCCACAAGACCACATTTCTGGATACAGTTCTTTGTACACTTGCAATCTGTTTAAAGTCTGACTTTGATTGCTTTATTAACCGTAAGTACTGTAGTTTTATAGCACAAGTAATTTTTGTAGATGTTAATAATCTTCATTGGGTAGGCCCTAATAGACCAGGAGCCGGCCGTACAAAAAATATGTTATATTCATGCTTCACAGCCCATAACCAATCTCGGCAGATGCCTGGAGTGGGTCCCCACTTTGGGGCCAAACCCTGGAATTGTCAAAAATCTGGCTGTTTTGAAAATATTTGTAACAGTCTGCTGTTGTTAGAAAATGGTTATTTATTTTAAAAAATCCAGCGGAAAAGGGTCGGCAGCCATTTTGGGTGGTTCACAGCTCCTGTAATAATTATTTAAAATCACAAAAATTTAGCTAGTAAATAATATTATTCGTAACAGTCTGCCAGTGGGGTATCACTAGTTTTTTGATTCTAGGAAATAAAAATCCAACCCAACTCGATAGTTCTTAGGGTGTGTGTGTGGGGGTGTGGGGACATTAGTGGAGGAATGCATTACATCATATTATTATATAATAACTAGAGTCCCTTAATGTGTGAGTGTGTGCCTTTGTTCAAAATATACTATGCATGTGTCGCACATTTATAGCTGATACTCAAACATGCCGGCATCTCCACACAACGACACTGGACCATACTCTCTCTCTCTTTCTTTCTCAACCTTTTCAGAGTAAGTTAGTCTAAATCACAATGTCGCAACATGAGTAACCAATTCCTCATGATCAAGGCGAGGGAAGTGATTCTCAAAGTTGGGTTTTCTGTAAAGAAAATAACTGGTAGCAGCTAAAATTATTCACTCAGAATATGACATTGGCAAATTCTAACAAAAATCTCAAATATCGAAAAAGTTTTGGGTGGAAATTTAATTATGTTGATATACCTAATACCACCGGAAACAATATGAAATAGATAACATTTAGCCCTTTGAAAAAATTAATATCATCAAATTTTTTTACATCACTAAATTGAACAACTTTTGTCTGAAACATTTTTGTGTAAGATTAATAGTTTTTGAGATATTTTATTATATTTATTAAGATGACCCACCCTGTATCTCAATAATCTTATTCAACGGCTACCAAATGGTTAAAACAGCTGAATTTGACTGTGAATTGCATTTGTTCTCTTAGAAAAATCTAATGTAGACAATGCTTTTGGCAGCCTGTTACTCATAATAAAAAAATCACTGCACACGTGTGCAATTTTGGGGGAGCGTGCCTTCCCCTAGAATCATGGAAATCGACTCCAGGTTGAATTTTCATTCCCTGGGGTCAAAAAACTATTGATCCTTCCCGCCCCCATTGGAAGACTGCTACGAATAATATTTTTTACTATCTAAACTTCTGCTATTTCAAATAATTATTACGGGAGCTTACGGGAGTTGGGACCCACTCCAGGCATCTGCCGAAACCGGTTATGGGCTCTGGGGCATGAATATAACATATTCTCACAGGTTCCCAATTTTACGCATGTGTTTTTTTGTACGGCCGGCTCCCGGTCTCTAAACCTTAAAAAAGTAATAACATTTTGAAGTCATTACTATCATAGAAGATGTAAATGTATAATAAATACATACATACATACATGTATGTATTTATACACCCTCTATGATAGTAATGATTTCATTGTGTTATTATTTTTTAATATATGTATTTTTTATATATGTATACATATATACCTAATCGCATCAGTCCCTTACGTGGTAGGCAAGAAACGTTGAATATAGCTCATAAAACAACAACTTTGTACTTAATCCATCCTCACTAACGTTCTCCACACTTCCCTATCTTTCTTTGCATACTCCCTTGGATTCAACAACATCCATACACCAAGTCATACATGCTCTTTTATTCTTAAAATGCTTAATGTTTCTATTTTTCACACATTCATCTACAACATATGGCCACATCTTACATAGCTTACTCCTTCCTTTTGATCCACACACTCTACCTTAGTATATTTGCTTCGTCACTCGATCCACACTCATCCTCTCAACATTCCCAAACCAACGTAAGATGCTTCTTTCACATTGACTTATTGGATTCCCTTTCAAACCGCACTCCTTCAGTACCCATTCATTACTGACTGTCCATACAAGTTTTTTCACATACATTTCTTAAATATCTCATACCATCAGCATTGACCTTGCTCTTATGTTTCTCAGGACAAACACACGTTTCACATCCGTGAAAAAATGTCGGTGTTAACACACTTTTATATACTGCCTCATTTGCCTCTTTTAATACTACTTCTTTCTTTACTATAGTATAATATATTGTTTGTATTCTCTTGTCCACAGTTTCACAAAGATCAGACGATTGTGGTGACTGTTTGGAATATTTTAACAAGCAAGCAGTTCTCCCAACTCCAAGACTTTGTGGTTGACAATGATCTACGTCTCTTCTTGATGCCGATAGGGAGCCAACGTGAACTGCCCTTACTGCTGGACCATATGGTGAGACAGGTAAATAGTAGAATATGGGCCTAACTGCGTTAGTTTCCTCAGAGTTGACGAGATAACGGGTTTTATTTCTTGTTCCTCTCTGACCTTATAGCCATTAAACCAAATCAAATCGGTGGCCACGCAGTCTTAACATCAAGCTCATCTAGTCTGGATTGCCAATGATGGGAAGTCAAGGTTTGCATTCTTGTCGGGTGTACTGAGGGGAGTGGGGGTATGATTTACTAATTTTTCCCCCCCACCTGCCATCCATGCAAATGTGGCTAAATTTCCTCTAAATTCTACCTTCCTAATCCCGACACCATTTGCATAAAAACATTTTAGCACCATGTCTTATTGCTTGTTTGGGTTAAACCATGGCCATCTCTAGTATTATTATTATTATTATTTAGCACCGCGTCTTACTAACCATTTGGGTTATACGCTTAAGTACTAATTACGCTAATGGATTAGGAATTGGGAAGGTTGAATAGAGGAAGTGAACCCGCATTTGCGTGAGATTCGAACCTCGATCTCCCCGTCCTCGGCAGTCGGGCTCAACACGACTAGCGCGTTAGCCAACTACGCCATCGAGGCGGGTCATCTCTAGTAGAAGGTCGCGGCTGTTGAGGTGGCGACGCCGCAATACCTCTTCTAACTGGGGTTACTCGCCACATTGCTCGCTCTGCTACGTCTTTTTAAAACTTGTAATTCTACTGATTTTTGTTATAAGTATTAGCATTTCAAAATATTATTAAAGGGGCTTGATAATGATTCACACAATGCGTTAACTAGAAAAAATGTATTTAGCAATTAAATTAAACTAAACATTACTTTTACTTGTCACATAACATTTACAATATTTCAACCATTGGCTGGTTAAACAGGTGACTCATCAAAGTATAAATTAATATAACTTATGTGTTTTAAATGCTAAACCTTATAAACCTAAACGATAAGTTAATTACAAATCTACATTTTACAGGACTATTGTTATTTACAAACAATAGCCTATTAAAAAAAATCTGCAGGTAATGATTATAGTTTCAACACAAACTAATTTACTATGATGTTGATCATTATAGGCTTACACTCCAGGCCTAGGCTATTAACATTGTTTTAAACCTTATAAAGCTAAATAATTATACATGTTAGAGAGTTAAAATATATGCTGTGAAGATTTTTAAAAAAAAAAATTTTTTTACATTTAAGAATATTATGAAAATATTTTAAAAAAATTATTTGAGCACCTAACTAAAGAAACTTTTTTTTTACAATAATTACTTAAAAGAATAGTTGAATGTTAAAAGTTCAAAGAGCAGTTTGGAGCTAAGTTTACATTCTTTATTCTGAATAATTAATCTAGTGGGATATCTAATAAAATGCTCTTATTAGAGTTCTTAGTAAAAGTACTGAAAAGGCAAAAATAAAAAGGCCATACAATTATTTATAATATTCTGAAAATTGAAAAATGATACCTGAACACGGGAATCGAACCCGGCGCCTTTATTTATAAAAATAAACTCACACAATCAGCTGGTGATGTAGATTTAAGTGTCTATCATTCAAACAAATATTATTCATAATTGAATAGACATTTAGGCCCTATAATATAAAATAATATTTTCATGTCGACTTTTGTGAGATAGGCCTACTGTAACATATTGATCACTTTCATAAACAGCATTGGTTTCTATATTTTATCACTAATTCTGCCAAGTCTTACAGTTCAGCTTCATTGTCATCTATTTCATCAGCTAAATTCACTATTTCTGCAATTTTATTGTCAATTAAAGCTTTTCTTCTCGTAATTATCTATGCAGCACGAACACAAGAAACGGAAGTGCATGATCTTCGCGCTAAGAATCCCTGAACTTGAACTACTTGGAGGGTGAAATGCAGAGTTGTTTGGTTATAAAAACTCCACTCAAATATACAGTGAAATGCCATCTATGACCACAATTCGGAATTAACAGTCCAAGGAATGCATAGCACTAACCAAACACTTAGAAAACATTGGCAAAGATTTTATGCTGATTTAAATTCAAAACCCTGTAGAATTGACGGGCTCGGCAAAATTTGTAAGAACGGCCGCCCGTAAATTCGATGGACATGGTGTCAAGAGTGTTGATGCTGTATTTTTCTGATCTATTCCACAGTGACAAACTTCAAGTATTAAATGAAAAAATGTGTCAGTTTTAATTTCCTCTATGCTTAAGTCACTAATTATTAGTTTCTGATTGTTAGCAACTATAAACAATTTCTCAAATTTTTCAGTTAAAAGGGTTTACATAATTACTACTATATGTTTACAAACTGCCAAAAATAAAATCTGATGGATCTATTAATACTATGGATATACTTGTCATTACATTTACTTTAGTTGCTTAGCAATAAATGAAGTCATCACATTTGGTTTTGTTGGCTAGTTTAAAACTAACATAACCACATACATAATATCTAGAGTCTTCATACTTAATATTTCCTGAATAATCTTGTTCTAGAACTGAAAAGAACTTATTGTTTGTTCTGACTGTTTCTGTAACAGATTCAAAATTTTCTTACAATTAAATAACTTGAAAAAGACACCTCCCCATATCTGACTGGATGCAGCCTCAAAACACTCTGGACTCTTATTTCCTTTTTTGCTGCTATTACTTGAGTAACTAATATTATAGTTTCCTTCAGCTAACTGTTGATACTGACCAAACTTGGATTCGAGATTATCTGTCTGGAATCTTCCTGTCATTATATAAGGAACTTCTATGTACTCAATGGCATAGTTAATTATTTCTTTTATCACCAATCTGAACGTGGACTAGTGCGAATCCACTCATTTCTGCATACAGGATCTGTAGGGAACTGAAAAATTTGAATATATCCCTCTTTCGCGATTGAAATTTTATAATTTGCACTGCAACCAGGCACGACACACGTATTAGCTATGCTTAGAACTAATGATACATAACATATTATAAACACAAAATACAGCATTAATCAGTCAACAAACATCTCAAAAACACCTTGCCGACTGAATGATTTGGCGCGCTCTACCATAGCCATGAGTCAAGTATCTGGCCCCAGTATGCGGCGTTGCCACTTCTCACTGGCTGCGGCCTTCTACTAGAGGTGGCTATGGTTATACGCATATTTACTAATTACCAAATATGTTAGGCATGAGTAAGTTTTAATTTAGAGGAAGTTTACACGCATTTGGATGAAGGGATAGTGGAAACCCATTTAGGGAAAAATTACCCTGAGTAAATCCAACCAGGATGCTAACCCTGATATCCCCGTATTCGGCAGTCGAGTCTCTTGTGAGGGTGACCTCTTAGGGTGGTATGCAAGAACGTTAGTGAATGCTTAGTGGACCGATAGTGTGGTCTTGAGACTTGAGGACACCATTACTCCACCTTTTAACCAATGATGACACAAGCAAACCCACGCTAGTCTCCACTTAGCATCCACTTAGTAAAGTTCTTGCATACAGCCCTTAGACTATTCAATCAACAAAGTGGGTCATTTTTGCATGAATACAATACTTACTATTTGGCAATTCAGTAGATTAAACATTATTTATTTTTACATGTAATCCTGTTTCTTGTACTCAGGATTGCATAATTGAACTTCTGTTGAAACGTTAACCAACATTATGACGTTGCTAAACTTATGTTAAAGGCGTTGACGAACCAACATAATCTCAGTAAGACACTGCAAGCGAAGGAGGAGAAACTGATGGAAGGAGTCGGGGTCTCACTCCTGAGATTCGTGGAGCTAATCCCAGGCGTCGGGAAGAAGAAAGCGAGGACCCTTCTGGAGACCTACGGGAACCTATCAAAACTCTTGAATGCACCCAAGTCGAGTTTGATCGCCGCGGTTGGGAGGCAAACTGCGGACAATATTTATGATTTCCTGGGTAAACCAAAAGCTCTGCAAGAAATAAACGTACTGCCTGATAATATTTAAGAACTATATGTATGGCATTTACCAAACCTACCCCTGCTCTATATACATTGATTGGAACTGTTGAACGTTGGGTGGGGTAAGGATGTCTGAACGGTGACTTAATGATGTGAGGAGTGGATACTTACAGAAGTGGTGATTTTGTTAAGTTTTTAATTCCATACACAAAGTGATATAAAAATGCATATTATTTGTAGACTTTTATAACTACTTTTTTATGTGAACAAACCATGCATAATGGTATGGTCAAAATGTTTTTTTATTTATTTGTATAAATATATCAATTTTAGCTTTGTATATTTGTATATGTTATCATCATTAGCACCATCTTGAACCGTTTCGAGCATGTGATCAGCTCAGTTTAGTAAAACACCTCCCTCCATCTCCCTCTGTCATCCCACCATTCTTCTTTATGTATGTATATAAGTTAGAGATGGGACACTCAATTCCCTCAAATTCTATGGTGTTCGAGAGATTTGAGATTCATAAAAATCTCAAAAAAAAGCATCTCAAATACAATTATGATGACCTTGGCTTGATATAACAATTTTAAGCAATTGGTAAAAGGAATTATATAGAATAATAAAATCACAAAAAAAAGACAGTATAGTACTCGACACAGTAAACATTGTATGCCTAAAGAACAGGGTTTGTATGGTACTTGAAAGAACTGGAATTTAATGTGGCTCTGTTCAAGGCCTGGAAAAGTCCTTAAATTCCAGTTTTCAATATTTATTTTTGAAATGGTTGTGAAGAATGGTTGTAAAGACCATGATTTAAGATGCACTGGGGTGTGAAATATTTAGCACAAGGGGCAACAGTGTTATTTAACTTCTCTGACAAATGCATTAGCGCTACTGTCGATGAAATACAATGTTGTTTTCTTTAATTTATTTAAAAATCTTAATTCATGTGCAGTCACCTTTTTTTTAAAAAAGTTGCTTTAAAACCATCATATTGTAATAATTATTTTTAAGATGTTTGACTACCTATAACACTTTTAAGTACTTATAATTACAGTTTTGCATTAAAATGCCCGCCAATAGATATTAGTTAATCTCCCATCCACCTTAGCGTTCAAATTCCTGTTCTAGCCATACTACAATATATACTGAATCTAGAATGACTGCACTAAGCAATAAACCAAGAAGAGTGAAGTAAGTGACAACAAAGTTAGATTACTATTTTTATAGTCCTATTTGTTCATTAAATTTAGTGAAAAGTTATTGTTTTTCATCTATTTAAAATTTGGTACAGTTTATACATATTTTTTATTGACATGATAGCTTTTGGCAATATGAGAAATAGCAGTTTTAGTCCTTAAAAAAGTCCTTGAAAAGACCTTAAATTTATGTTTCATATGTTTGTAAGAACCTTGAAATAATGTCATCTACTTGAAGAATGAAAGGGGAAACCAATTATACAAGTCATCAGTCGTTATCTTGCCGCTCTGGCGTGTACACTCTGGCCAGCTTACCAAGGGGTAAGTTCGATAACTTAGGACTTTCAGTAGTTTTGTGTAAAATGTTTTTATTTTATTTTTACCTCTTTTTACAAACATTACGGGTACCTAATCAACTTTAAACACAAGGTACGTAAAGTGTTTTAATCGCTTCAAATAAGCATATTAAACCAACTATTCACAGTGAAGGACTTTGTCCCATTTGCCATTTGGTACAGGCTGTACTAGAACTTACCTCTCACCCCTTTGTCTTTCATACTCTTGAGCAGTGGTTCCCAAACTTTTTGAATCACGGAGCACTTTTCAGGAGAGAAATTTGTCATGGAGCACTATAGTTACCTTGATGCTAAAGGTATGCACATGCATTTTTTGCTATATTTACCTAACTGCCTTTTTTAAAGTTGTTAGTCGATATTTTATCGTACAATAAAAGCACGAATTATTTTTAGATTTCTAAATAGCTTAAATTTTGATCTAAACTTAATTTTTCTCATTGAAAACCATTGAAAATGGTAACTTTAAATATCATTTTCACATAGACTCTACATAGATATATACTAAACCGAATTACAGCAGTATTCACGATGGAAACGAATGTTTAAGCATTTGGGCATGTTAAACATCAAGTTTTATTTCATTATAAATGTTATTTTCTCCCCCTTAATTCCACAAAAAACATAAATTAACCTAAACACATTTGATAAAGAATTCAAAGTAGGTATTGTAAATCCACACAAATAATGCTAAAACCATTTTTATGGCTGCAAAAAAAAAAATAGTCACTTGGCATAAAAGAAAGAACGATAAAGTATAGCCAGCGAACTTAATTTCCAATGAGAGGGATGGAACTGCTGTGTTTTGATTTGCACAATGTGGCTATCTCTGGTTGAATTAGGGACAGCTCCAACTGAATATCTGGCTCTGCATTGAGCCGGGATCTTTTGTTTTAGTAGCTACATAGGCAGAGAATCCTGATCCACATAAGTAAGTTACTGCAAAGGGAAGAAGGATTATTTTCGCTCTAACTGACAAAACTTAAAATTCGTCTCGTAGCTGACATCATCATTCATATAGTGACTTTTTAGTTGCAAAATTCTCTTTTACCGTAGAATCTGATGTCAAATCATTCAAGCACTCATACTGCTCCGATGCCAGGTTGGCTTTTCCGACATTCAACCCTCAACTGTATACTGACTGAACATCAACTGACTGAAGGTGCGAAGAAACACGAGTTTTTAATATTCAATGGAAACTTTCCAGAAAATTCTGGAAAAGTGTCGAAGCTAACAATCATATCTGAAAGTGCGACGAAGTTCTCAGAGAGACGGGGTGAACTGGCACCCTCTAGTCTCTCTGTCTGGTTTCGCTGTGTGCAGTCTGTAGATGATTTCTACCCAATACTTACCTATACACAGTTCGTGGACACACAAATTCACAGTTTTGATATCTTATCACATTTTATTTATTTTTATTTCCAATCTATTCGCGGAGCACTTGGAGATACTTTGCAGAGCACACTTTGGGAACCGCTGCTCTAGAGTGATTGCAGCGCTTGGCCACGAGATGCAATGTTTTCTGCATCGAGTAGCAGATGTAGTGAGTACTACTACTAAATCCATATCCACTGTGGATCATCGTCATACTTTCCTGTGAGGCTATAATATAAACCAATCAACACTCATTTGTCACATTAAAATTATTGTTTCTCAAAAATTGGAAGCCACAATACAAGTAATTCACTTTGAAAAAAAAAATTGTATTAATAGGCCTATAATTAATTTACATAAAAAAATATTCACTTTGCTGTCTATAACATAATAAGAGACATGACAAACATATCATTTGTCAATGGCACCAAACCTTAAGCAAGTTTTTTTTTAATCCTTCTATTTATTTGGTGTATTTAACGTGCACTTTCTGAACCGACTGATTATATCAGCGCACGACTAATATACTAACTTAAATCTTGAACGAACACAACATCCAGCCTCCGGCTGTCAATTCAGAACTGTCAAGGGGGCAATCCACATTTCACCAATGAATTTTTTGGCTATGCCAGGAAACGAACCCAGGACTCTTAGCTCAGTAGAGAGACACGCTACCGATTGAGCTAAAATTTTGGGACTTTTTTCAAGGTAAATCTAAAAATTTTGGATTTGAAAGAAAATTTAAGATTTGGATTCGAGAAATTTAGGTTTAGACTCATCTCTCAATATAAATATAATCATGGTTAGCAGTTGTTGCCATTAGTAATGGACATGCTATAGTTCATTAATTGACAATGTTTTGCTTGATTTACTTCCTGTTCAAAAATATAATAATATAACTTCTTGTAAACTTTACTTGGGAGAGAAATTCATTTGAAACCAAAGACAAGTTAAACCTTAGTATTCTTTTCTGTCTAGTTCTCAGATTTTTAAAAAATGTTCAATTTTGTTGAAAATTAATATTTAATCATAAAAAATATAGACAAGATCCATCTCTGGTCAGATATAGTGTTTACAATGCACAATATCTTCTGGTGTGGGTCAGAACATGTTGTTACTTTCATTGATCTCTTATGGCTCCGACAAATATGAAAGTGGCAGAGGTATGAACGATGCAAGTAATAATATTCAATATACAGCTAGTCCCGGTTAGGAATGGAGTGAAGGTGTCACTTGTAGGGTCAGTTGGTGGCTTGGTAGACTGATGTGCAATAGTACATTCTGGCTCAGTGAGGAAAGCTATGGGAAATTACCTAAATCCTCGCTTCCCTAATACATCTCTTCACTGCTACCTAGGCTTTGCAGCTGACGGTGGAACTGTTGAACAACCAACAAATAAAATCTTAGTTTAGAAAATTAGCAACATGGAAGAAACAAATATTTATTATTATTATTATTATTATTATCATCATCATTATCATCTGTTTATTATTTTGCTAAGAAATAGGCATTTCTTGAGTGAAATAATTATTTTTATACAATTTTGTGATTTCATGTTCCCTTTCATAGTTTGTTGCAATTATTTATTTCCCCTAGCTCTCAAATATGGGTTTGTAGCTCCTCATTTCTACTTAAAACCATTCACTCACTTCAATACAGTATATTAGAACATAGACTATAACTTATTAAACAAAGCTGAACTTGTGCATAGTTAACACACAAGCTAATTCTGGTGTTAAGAAACTTCAAAGTTTTGTACTGTGAAGACCTGTCCATGTTATCGTGTTCCACGTCTAGATCTAAAGTTGGACCAGCTCTTCAATATGTCCCACCATTCTCGACATAAACATCTCCAAGATGTGCTCCTTGTCATGAGCGCTGCGCAGCACATCCATGCGGCCGGCCTACTCCGGACTCTCGTCCGTCACACACAGGCTTGTGATGATGCTGAAGTAGAACACCATGATACCCCAGTGCTGAGCCATCAACACTTTCGTGGACCGTGCTCATATCTGGAGACTGACATTCAGCACTGCTGATTAGTGGTCCCTGGCTGGTATCTTAGTGCTCTCGACCTTGGCAGGGCCCTGTGGTTCTACTGGAGTGTGAACCTTGTCTCGACTTGGGAGTTACCTGACTGGTGTCTTAGTGCTCTCGACCTTGGCAGGGCCCTGTGGTTCTACTGGAGTATATACCTTGTCTAAACTTGAAGGCCCCAATAAGCCAATATTCCTTAAGTTTGGGTGGGAGTGTGGATTGTACTTCCTCCCGTTCACTCTTACTGCATCACCAGTTACACAAATCAAGAAAAAGCTTTAGGCTACTCATGAACAGGAGTGTGGACAGGACTTTTTGGAGAAAGAGCCTGAAGTCTACTAACTCTCTAAACTTCGCACAAAAAAAATTTCAAAAATTATTGTTTAAAAATCAGTCGAGCCTTAGTTTTGGTTTTGTAAAAACTCCAAATGTTTTAATCAACAAGGTAATTTCATATTTCCATCTTTCTCTCAGCAATCAACAAGAGTCATTTATTATTTCCATCTTTCTCTCGGCAATCAATAACATCATTTCATGTTTTCATCTTTCTAATCAATCAGATGACCTTGAAACACACAGTTTACTGCTGCTACCTAGCAGTTCATTGCCAACAGTGAAGAACAGAGATGGTTTGTTACATTACATTCAGAAAAGTCAACTATTTACAGAATGTAGTTCACCCTCTGTTCTTTGATGTGTGTTTATGATAAATCTAATTCCAAACTAATCTTACATTTCAAGAGCCCCTTAATCTGTATTGTTGTAATGCCACTGCCTATGTGTCTCGGTACCAGCACACCACATGTTAATCTAAACTTGCAGAGGACAGATAAGATAAAGAGTGTGGTCATTAGGCAGCGGATTTTTCCTTTTCTTTTCCTTGGTCATAAAACATGTATAGTTGAGATGTGTATGCATTTCATGTTGTTATGAGTACTATATATATACACCACACACACTCTACATTTTATATATATATATATAAATGAAGAGAGAGAGAGTGTGTGTGTGTGTGTGTGTGTGTGTGAGTGTGTGTGTGTGTGGGTGTGGGTGTGTATGGGTGTCATGAGCGTTGCGGGATATCTACCACATGCAGAGTTGTGAAATTTTAAAATTAGCAACTCTTTTGCACAAACATGTGAACCTTGAAGCCAGAATTTTAAAATTCAAATAAATGTTTTAAAATTAATTAACTGGGGTGGAAGAAATAAAATGTAGTCCATTGTGTGGTTACCCTAGGCAACTCAGGGTAATTCTGCTAGTATTATTTATGAAGGGTAATTGGAAAATGAATATATTTTTTTTATGATTTCGAGTAAACATCATTTAAAACATTGAAATGCCAATGAAAATTGTATTTAGATGATACTCTATTCTTATTTATGCATCTACTTAAAGGACAATTATTGGTAATTAATAGAAACAAAAGGCTTAAATAAATGCAATTTTTATCTTTCCTTTTTAAAATTGAAGGGCTGTGGACAAAAACATAGCCCATGGCCTTTCAATTTTCAAAGCTAATGACCATAGAAACATACTTAAAGCAAATTATTGTCCTGCTATAAAAAAGAAACATTCTGGTGTCAGCCCATAAGCAAACTATACCGACCGAACTGCTACCATATGTTGGCGAATATAGTGCCAACATTTGCGGATATAGGATGTCATGTGGTCAGCACAACAAGCCTTACTGCCGTTAATCTCAGTTTTTTTTAAATGGAACCGCTTCTATTTTATCCAAGTAGCTCCTCTTTTGTCCTCAATAGGCTGAATTTGACCAACTGCTTCACAGAAAAAGCTTGTAAGCGCTGGGGATTGAACCCAGGAACTCTGACCCCTAAATCATAGAGGCAGACAAGGCTTAAATACTGAATGACCAGCCTAAGAGGAAAAAATATTCGATCAGTGATAGTGCCCATCTAATGAAACCCTTTTTTGTGTGTGGATTGTGGATCATGAAATCCATTCTTCATTGGAACCAATTCTTTGTTCCTGTTTGGAAGCTTTAGTTTTAATGGTGGTTGGAAAGCAACACTTAAGTAGTTTCGGACCCATTTATTGACCACAATAATGAGTTGGTCTTGGTCAAACAAACTGGAGTTTGTTTTGTTTTACATAGTATAATGACTGCAGAAGACTAACTCGGTCCGGTACAGTCCGGTGAACTATCATGTTCGACCAACGGAATAAAAGTGATCAGATTTGAACTGTGGTTCCACCTGCGTGGAAGCCGGATAGCGAGACTGTTTTGACCTGCCCTCTAGCGCCAAATATGGCGAGCCCAGAGTCCAAGAGCGCGCTTATGGCAGAGTGATAACATACTCTCCATCTACACCAATACAATTATTTTAATAGATTTTAATTAAGTTAAAACAAAAATGTAATAAACTACCTTCTTTAACACATTTACTTTTTACTAATCTTATTATTGCTGTTTATAATTATGTTTTAAGCCTTTTTAAAATTATGATTAGTAATTATATTAGAATAATGTCAAAAAACACTAAATTTTATAATATACTTTTATCACTGCCATTCACATTATTGTTTTCTGAACAGGTCATTAATGAATTAATGGTCATAATTAACCCAAAGCAGTGAGGTAATGTTTCAAAATAATGTTTAGCTTCATCTTAGCTAAAGTTTTTTTAAGATCAAGTTTTTTAGCTTCACTGACGAGTATTAGCTCATCGTATAAAGGAGGAGGTACCAAGAAATCCTCAGGTTTGTCAGATGTTCAAGCAGCTTCTTGGTTTTCTTTGTGGGTGAAAACACTCCTGAAGTCTTTGCTGAGCCATTGTATTACAATAGCTGATTAGAAGATGATTATCCTTACCTTGGGTCTTGTGATAAAAGCACATTTAATAGCATACATTGGCTTCAGAGGATTGGTTCACAATTGGAATACCCCCAGGTTTTCACAATGCTGTACCATCGATATTATTTGTAAGCAATCAAACCCCATTGACATTCATTGTTTTCCCGTATAACTGTGTTGACATTCATTGTTTTCCCATACAACTGTGTTGACATTCATTATTTTACCGTACAACTGTGTTGATATTGTTTTCCCGTACAACTGTGTTGACATTCATTGTTTTCCCGTATAACTGTGTTGACATTCATTGTTTTCCCATACAACTGTGTTGACATTCATTATTTTACCGTACAACTGTGTTGATATTGTTTTCCC
>CABFWO010005193.1:39038-51611 GCA_902155825.1 Timema genevievae
CCCCCACACACACACAATATGGATTTTCTTTTGAAACAGTATTGTTGCCAATGTAGGATAAAAGTTTAACTTCTTTGGAAATGGTAGATTTAAAATTTTGCCCATTGA
Source organism: Timema genevievae (assembly GCA_902155825.1). Classification (NCBI taxonomy): domain Eukaryota; kingdom Metazoa; phylum Arthropoda; class Insecta; order Phasmatodea; family Timematidae; genus Timema; species Timema genevievae. The sequence goes on from CABFWO010005193.1 coordinate 39,147, forward strand.
CATTGTGTGCAATAGAACTGAGCTTTTAAAAACATTCTGACAATAGATTCAATTTCACTACTAAAAATCTAGAGTAGAATCTAGTGATTAACAGCAATGTGCCTTTTCTGTAAACCCGTTTCGGTGGCCGCAGTGTGGGGAGATCGAGGTTTGAAGCCTGGGTCTACTGAGTGAGTTTTTTTTTCTAAATGGTTCTCCACTCTCCCTCCATGCAAATGTGACTACACTTCCTCTATATTCAGCCTTGCTCTTCCATGACACATTAAAGCAATTAGTATTTAGGAACACTAGCGGGTAGTCTTGAAATGCTTAAAAAAAAGGGCGGTAAGTAATAGCTTATAATAAAATCAATTTTACATTGCTTACTGTGAGCCTGTTTTTTCCTTAAGAGCCCATTTAGGTGTTTAAATCCCATGTTATTGTTTTTTTTGCCTAGTTTAAACATTTTTGGTATCCAAGAATCTGATCCTTATTTATCCCTGATTTCAAAAAAGCTGAGACTTGCTGTTATGTCCATTGGGTCACTCACTGTGATACGAACACAGGACTCGATGTTCCTTAGATCATGATCAAGGCCCACGAATAGAGGAACTGTAGCTGAATAATATTATGACTGTACATTCTATAAATGGTTGTTTTTTTCTGAATTCACTAACAAATTACTTCTGTTATTCAGTGTGGACAATGTATCACTAGAAAACAATTAAGTGTCGAGTTTAGTTTTTCAAGGTCATTTCTGAAAAGAAGGTGGAAATATCAAACGAGCTTCCTTGGTGCTGATCAAAGAGCCTGTGAAATGTTGCCAAAATAAATGTTTATTTAGTTCCCAGGTCCATGTGGCAGTCACTTTTTTATATTTAAGTAACTAGTATTTTTTTTAAATCCAAAATCATATCATCATCATCATCAAATATTTCCAGCCTGTGGCTGGGTGAGTTTAGTAAATGCCTCCATCTTCCAATTCAAAATATCCCTTATTAATAGCTTAAAATCAAATACATTAATTTTCCTATTTATGTTAAAACGTATTTGTATCCAGTGTGTACCAAATTATGTAAACCATATTTCATGACTTTTTCATGACTACAAAGTGATAAATAAAAGGTACTAGCTACCCCCTCAGACTGATATTTTCATTCAAAATTTCATAAATTCTGATATCTAATATTTTCTCATTTCTGAACTAAGCTATGTTTTCACAGGGGAATTCTTGTAAATTTAAGATAATTTTGATGAAGTATAAAAAATACTATTCTTACCTTCACAATGAACTTGGCTCACAAGAGTGTATTAGAATATTGAAAGCTAATTAAATGACCAAAAATTTAGATTCCTGACTTTTTCATGATTTGTAGACACCCTGGGGGGAGCTATTAATACATGGTATTTAAAATTTAAATGTACTAACACTAACATTTTCTTAAAATTCAAAAACATGTGTCTACAGCATGCGAGAAGGGAGCCGTGTTAGCTTAGTAGGGAATTAGATAGGACAGAGTTGGGTTGCTTAGAGAACATGAATGATCTTGTCGAGTTGTGTGGGACACGTTAGATTGCTACACAAACAAAGAGCTCAGTCTATACTTGTCTGGTTTGCCTATGATAGTGAGGTCCAGGAGGGGAGGGGGGTTAAAACACCGCCTGGATCTAATTATATGTTTTTTTACCCCCTAAATAGTACTACCCCACAAAGATGCAGGCACATTACTCTGAATCAATTACCTTCTTCATCGCTACAACATTAGTGTAGATGTGGATGTAGCCAGGATTGATGGCATGTAACATCTTAGAAATAAATAATATATAATAAAAGGGGAAAAAAATAGTCAATAAGTAACCAAATACATAAGTTACACATAAAATAAATATATTTTGTTAACAGGTATAAAAACCCTAATGGTTATAAATAGGGTGCCTTAGTTAAATTCATGCTCTAAACAAACTTGAACCTAAGAAACAACTAATGGTATTACAAAAACAAACCACATCATTTACACTTAAAAAAACTACAATAGTCTTTTGATAGTTCGAGCCTAAAGTTCTTCAGCTAAATCTAAGCTTTAGGCTTGAACCTAAGAAACAACTAATGATATTACAAAAACAAACCACATCATTTACACTTAAAAAAACTACAATAGTCTTATGATAGTTCGAGCCTAAAGTTATTCAACTAAATCTAAGCTCTAGGCTTGAACCTAAGAAACAACTAATGATATTACAAAAACAAACCACATCATTTACACTTAAAAAAAAACTACAATAGTTTCTTGATAGTTCGAGCCTAAAGTTCTTCAGATAAATCTTAAGCTTTAGGCTTAAATATAAGAAACAACTAATGGTATTACAAAAACAAACCACATCATTTACACTTTAAAAAACCTACAATAGTCTTTTGATAGTTCGAGTCTCTAAAGTTCTTCTGTTAAATCCAAGCCTGTCAACAGAAACAAATGTTTGTAATATAAATAGTGTATTGTGACATGTGAAGAAGGATGGGTTGATGTGTTCCTGAGAAATGATTCCTCCTCCCACCCCTTTGTGTGTCAAGAAATAACAGTAAGTCACAACTTCAATAACATTAACGTATTGTCATCCTTGTCTAGTGTTTGCTTCATCTACAGAGTCTGTTGCTACAGTAGTCATTGTATTGTATATAGTCGCTACTGTGCAAGAACAAAGCTGATAAAAACAGAAAGCACAGGACCGGCTCAAGGGTTTCACACGCCCTAGAAGAAACTTAAAAATTCGTACCCCGGTCATATGCTGTATAATATAAATGAGCCTTCGTGGTGTAAAATAAGATTAGGGTGCCAAAATACCAAATAAAAACATAGATATATCATAAAAAAAGATATAATTAAATGAAAAATAAGGGGGTAACCACCTACCCCCTTAGTTGTGCTCAACAATGTTATCCCTTCTTCCCTTTTCTCTTAATATTTTCGGAAGCTTTTGATTAAATATCAAAGTGATTCAGTGACAAAGCGACCCAGAATAACATTAAAACCATAAAAGTGTTGATGTTGTTAGTAAATATTAAAAAAACTCTCAGTATTAAAATACAATATTTAGGTGCTATTGCTTTATTTATAAATAATTATTAGATAGTTTTTTAAACACTAAAATATATATTTTGTTGTAATACGTCCTTAGGACCTTTGAGCCCAGGGCGACCACCTAAGTTCACCTAATGGATGGGCCGGTCCTGAGAAGGTGCAGCGCAAAGTAGATAGCAACTCAACTCACCTTTTACTCCACTGTACTATATCTGTTCTGATCAATCTCTCTTTTGCACACGGGCCTAAATGTCCTTTAACACACAACTCTCCTTCTCTGATAATCACCCCCCCCCAACCCATTTCCCCCTATGTTAGGTAATCCGAGGTAGTCTTTGTTCCTAACAACTCAAACTTTAGAGACTAGGCTGTTTATTTTATTAACAAAAAACAATACTGTAGCATAGTGTGCAACCCAGGAATGAACCGTGTACATGTCCTCCTGCTAGACAGACAGACGGATGGTAGGATCTAGTCAAGTGTCTTCGGAGTAATTTTGTCGGCAATATGTCGCACAATCCCGGCCACGTATCGTCTCAACATCTCCCCTCTCTTCTGACCACTCTGAATCACATCCTCGTGACAAGCCTCGGTCATGCTGCTGTAGTCAATCACACACTCGTTAGTGATCAGGCTGAAGGCAAACACAGTCAGGTTGCAGTGCTTGGCCAGAATCACCTCGTGGACGGTGCTCATACCTGACAACAAACAACACAGTCATGTTGCAGTGCTTGGCCAGATTCACCTCGTGGACTGTGCTCATACCTGACAACAAACAACACAGTCAGGTTGCAGTGCTTGGCCAGAATCACCTCGTGGACTGTGCTCATACTTGACAACAAACAACACTGTCATTCAAACTGCAATGCGGATGATGTTTGTTCACCATCCTCAGCTCGGCGATGACCCTATACAAGGAGAGACTTACCGACGGTAGTGCCGGATTAAGGTATTTGGGGGCCCTGGGGCTTTTGAATAATTTGGAGCCCTATTTACTTATGCCACGTAAGATGCCCAAGGCTTTATAAAACATGCAGTTAAAGTGTAAATAAAAAGAATCATTGGAATATCATATTTTGAGTATATTTTAAATCTTAGCAAAACACAGATTTTAAATCAATATTATTGTTACAATAAAACAAAAAGTACAAAAGTAAACAAAGGTCATAAGCAGAAATGTCAGTTTAAAATGTACTTTTCTTTGCCTTGATATTTGCGAATGTTTGCACAACATCGTCAAATGACAACTGTCTTTGTAACATCATGTTCTAATGATATGAAAGCAAGACTGATAAGTCTTGGTTCAAGCATTGTTGACTCATTTATTTTTAAATAAGGTAAGTTTTGACAAAGAACACTTTGATTCACAGTTGGTTAGAGGAATTACCAAATACAATTTAAAAGCAGTAATTACATTTGGGAAAACATCAATCAAATTATTGATTATACATATACATCCAGAGATTCACTGTAAAAACTTAAACAGTTATTAAGCGAAATTTAGTCTATAGTATTTGAAGTTTTGCAATTAACTAAAGATTGAAATTGTGATAGAAAATTTTTGTAAGACTGTAGGCGATTAATAAAAGTATCACAAAAAATGTTTTTACTTCAAATTTTTTCCATCCTTTGATAACAGTCTCATTGTTGGCATTAACATCTCCTGCATATTTTGTCCTTGATTGTCTTTCAAATGAGTCAACAAAACCTCTGTGAGAGTTTTCGCTTAATATTTTAGCTTTTTCTTTGTATTTTTCAAAACTAGCTCTTTCATTGACTATGAATTTAGCTAATGACTCAATATGGTTACAGCCTTTTAACAAGTCTCGGGTAGGTTTCTGTAAGCTAGCACTAACTTTATCAAATCTTTCCAAAATATCATGCCAAAGAAAACACATAAAAACAGAATCAACCTTCATAAATATCTTTTGCAAAGATTTTGCCTCCCACCGGGAATGAAGTTTGTCTTCAATATACTCGGATATATTACCTAAGGTGCACAAAATGCTGTCATAGTTGGTGAGCAGTCCTTTCACAGAAATTAGAACGCCATCAAAGATTCAGTATCAACAACCGTGTTTATTCTTTACAACCAATCAAAAAAGATATGTGTGATATCTAGCGATAAACAGAGGAACTACATCAATGATGAACCTACTAGCAGAGCTAAGCATTGAGAACAGGAAAATACATTCCTGAACTCACAAAAAGTTGCAATAGATTGTTCAGAAGGGTTCAAGAGCCGGGGCCTGGGGCTTCAGTCTCTGTAAGCCCCGCCCCCCTTAATCCGGCGCTTACCGACGGGGTTATTCTCACCATCTTCATCACCATCTGCTCTACCGATGACCCTATACAAGGAGACTTACCGACGGGGTTATTCTCACCATCTTCATCACCCTCAGCTCTACAGATGACCCTATATAAGGAGACTTACCGACGGGGTTATTCTCACCATCTTCATCACCCTCAGCTCTACAGATGACCCTATACAAGGAAAGACCGACGGGGTTATTCCCACCATCTTCATCACCCTCAGCTCTACAGATGACCCTATATAAGGAGACTTACCGACGGGGTTATTCCCATCATCTTCATCATCCTCAGCTCTACAGATGACCCTATACAAGGAAAGACCGATGGCGTTATTCCCACCATCTTCATCACCCTCAGCTCTACCGATGACCCTATACAAGGAGAGACTTACCGATGGCGTTGATTCCCATCATCTTCATCATCCTCAACTCGGCGATGGTCTCGTAGCTGGGACCTCCCACGCAGGCATACACTCCCTCGTGCACGTGCGTGTCGATGTCGAGCTCCTTGGCGATCCTCTTAGCGTCGTTCCTCAAGTCCTCGTCATACGCCTTGTTCATCGCCGGGAACCGAATACCGAACCTTCACGGAGAAATATGCACCCAAGACCATTAGTAGACGTCCGCAAAGATAGCGTCTGGATTAGTTATTCTATCACGGCCTTTCTTAGCATTGTTTTGGTTCAGCCTGCGGTTTGCGAGTTTGTTCGCTAGCGACGACTAACTTGGTTTAGGACAATGCACAACAGAACAGTTAACGGGCGTAATCCCACTCCCCTACCTACGGGAAAGAGTGGAGATCGCAAGGTAGCTTCTGTGAGCGGAAGTAAATAGCTCCGGTTACTACCCTGGATAGGTGGGAGGCACGTAGTCCCCCTGTGTCCGTCCAGCCAGTGAGTGACTGGGAAGGGAGGAGTTAATTCTCGCCTCCCTGGGTATCCGGCCTAAACCGNGATCGCAAGGTAGCTTCTGTGAGCGGAAGTAAATAGCTCCGGTTACTACCCTGGATAGGTGGGAGGCACGTAGTCCCCCTGTGTCCGTCCAGCCAGTGAGTGACTGGGAAGGGAGGAGTTAATTCTCGCCTCCCTGGGTATCCGGCCTAAACCGGATTATTCCACCCTTCGGTGCGCGGGGGTTGGAGATTTTTAGGTACCGACCTAGAAATTGCCCAGGGCCACGATGTCCAGGGGTGTGTGGCGCCACTTATAGTGCCGTACCGTAACACATTAAAGAAGTACAGTACAGTACTGTACTAAACACTATCGACTGTATAGCGTCCAGGTGTGCTTGGAACCTTGGTCGACCAACCCAACCACTCAGCCACACGGCTAATATAACCGATAGACACTCATTGAATTGATTGTGGCCCATAGGGTGGATGACATAAGTTTACACATTTTAAAATGGAGAAAGACTCAAAGTTTAGGGAACCCTGGTTCAATTCCAAATTATATTTACAAAACTTATTTGGAAGATATATAATAATAAACATAGACTTAGCTCCAGGGCGATAGTTTATCTCTCAAGTTAAGCTAGTTTGTGAGTCACTCACTTGTCGTCGTTGGGGCCTCTCAGAGGGTTGACGCCGGCCAGTCCCAGAAAGTTGACGTGATCCTTGATGATCATGACGTCACCCACCTTGTAGCCGTCTCCCAGACCCCCCGCGGCGTTTGTGACAATCATGTGAGTGATTCCCACCAGCTTCATGACACGTACCGGCATGGCGCACTGAGGATAGACATGTAGCGAGGTGAGGACAGACACATGTGATCGGGCTAAGAGACATGTGTGTTGGACTAGCTTCATGCAAGGGACGAGACAGCCTCTGGGTATTTTATAGTTGAAACTCCAGGTCGTGTCAAAGTTCGTGGCCCAAACATAACAGGTAAAGCACAATAGTTTGTGAACATCCCAACTCATTCTTGTGGGGCAATGCTCACCTTCCAGATAGGGTACCCCTCGTAGTAGTGGAACCGGCCTTGCATGCATAGCACTGGCACCCCCTCCAACAGCCCGAACACAAGCTGACCCACGTGTCCAGGGACTGTAGACAAAGGGAAGTCTGGGATACTGTGATAGGGGAAGTTCTGCTTCTGATCCAACGTGTCGGCCAGAGGACCTGCAACAAGCACATCAGTGTGAGTCGGGGGGGTTCACTTGTGTTTCTCTGGGGCTAAGCCCGTTCCTCATCGCTTCTACTTCCAGCCATGGTTGTACCATGCAGTAAAGTCGCGAGCTTTACACTCTCGTCAAATTAAGGAAAGAGTATACATTCCGCTCAAACAAGGAGGTCCTGCCATGGTCAATATAACTAAGTCTAGAGCACTTGTCACTAACCCCGAGTGTATCCAGGTGCTACTGATTGATTGGGGACTTTCCCAAGCACAAGACTAGAGTAGTTTGAGGACTTTATCAGGCAAATGACCAGAGTAGTTTGAGGACATTCCCAGGCACATGACCAGAGTAGTTTGAGGACATTCCCAGGCATATGACCAGAGTAGTTTGAGGACATTCCCAGGCACACGACCAGAGTAGTTTGAGGACATTCCCAGGCACATGACCAGAGTAGTTTGAGGACATTCTCATGGAGACGACTATAGTAGTTTGAGGACTCACTGATTCCTGAGCCGCAGATGATACCGATGGTTGGTCGCAAGCTCGTCTTGCCCTTCAGGTAGTTGGCTATCTTCTCCAATACGTCGTGTGTGTAGCTGTAACATACATTATACACACATAACCTCGTGTGTGTAAATTAGTTGTAACATTAAATATTATTATAAGGACACTAGAATAAGTAAAAGATGTTCATATTAGACTATCTTCTATCTTCTTTCTACATTTAAATAAAATTAAGTGTCTGTTGTGAGGGCTGCGCGAAATTTTCCACACGCAAAAGGCTGAACTTTTAAAATTAGTACCCCCCTGTTAACGAACATGTGCATCTAGAAGCTGGAATTTTAAATTTTTGATTAGATTTTTTAAATTCATTAAAAACTTGACCTGACGAAATAAAATGAGATTTTTTCGTCTAAAGCAAAGAAAAGAGCTGCCCTGAGTAACTAAGTAATGCATTGCGTGGTTACCCTGGGTAAACGTCGGGTACTTCTGATAGTGTCTGATATAATTACCGATTATGATCGATAAAGATAATTTTGGTTACACTACAATATTATTTGAAAATACTAGATATATTTGCGAGTTTAAGAGTCCCTTCACACGGGGGGCACCCAGCAGCTCTTCTGAGAAGCGCTACAACAGCGCCACTCACAAGCTTCGGTGACACTGCTAACGTGCGTTCGAAGCCCTAGGTGACGCTGATAACGTGCGTTCGAAACCCTACCTACGCATGTTTGAAATCCTACTTACATCAGGTATTTCTATTATTAGAACTCGTTTGAAATCCTGCTTACAATATCTCTTTTTATGAATAGAGCTCGTTAGAAATCCTGCTTAGACTAGCTATTTCTACAAGTAGAATTCAATCTTCAAGTGAACATGGACGTGGAAAACGATATACTTTTACTGTGATATTACTTGTACTAAGGAAGAATATACGTAAAAAAAAAATCAGGGTTCATTCATTGCTTTTGGAAAGACTGTTTTGGGGCATGTTTCATAACTTATTTTACAATTTTCCATGTTTTTGCATGTCTAAAAACTCATTTCAAGAGCTTCTGGCTAGAATTAGCAATGAAATTTGGAGAGAAAAAAAATAACATGAGACAGACCATTCTACAATATGCATAAAATATAAATTAACATACAAAAAAATTAGTTCATTTCATAGTTTAAGTACAAAATCCCTCTAAGTTTTCCCCCGGCGATTCCTTGTCCAAAGTTATTGTCAAAGAATGGATTTTTTAACTGACTTTAGTCGGAAGAATATTGTTTTAAGCGCTTATTTTGAAGTTAGTTTGACTTGTATTTGAATTCAAATTCTTATTGTGTTTTAGTTCAAATGGATATTGGAGATGCTGGTCCAAGTCGCGGGAAAGACTCGGTCTCGAGCCCAACACCCGCAGCACCCATTAAGCCGGTGGGAGCTTTGCCGCCTCCAGGTAGCGGAAGTCTTCCCACAAGCCGGTGGTGTATGGGCAAGGCAGGCGGGAATCACAGCCCCCCTTCAAGGCTTGGATATGTTGGTGGCGGGGCCATCATCAGCACTATAGACGGGAATTTGTGGCCCGGTAAATCAGGTTGGTGGAGCATTGTCAAATGGTATCCCTCTTAGAATCGTCGAAGAAAGAATAAAATAACTGAGGCGTTTCTTTTATACTGACAGAGAAGCTACCGTACATCTTGGTGCTCCAGCAAGCGATCGTGACGCATTAGGCTGGCTTGAAGAGCAAATTACTGTTTTACTCAACCGACTGCAGGATCATGGTGTCAGCGCTGATGATCATGTCGGCTTACTTTTGAACAGCACGGACTCAACTTTGAATCCGGTATACGTCTCTTTTAGGAGGGTGGATCAATTAGACGCTAGAGCCGTGCTCGATAACTTAAGTCGCGTGTTGCAGAGTAATAGCTTGTTCTTAAGCACTGCAGCACTGTACGTTAAACTCAGCCATTTTAAAGAGCCTCGTGGGAGTGCACGTTATTGTGATAAACTCTCTCCCGCTAGCACATATAGCCGTAAAAACCAAGGAATCATTACGATTAAAACTGGCGACACACTCTGCCTTGCCCGTGGGTTGATTGTCGCCAAAGCTATATGTATGTGATAATAAAAGAGAGCCAGAATGGATGGACGTGAACAGCTCTAAGCAAATAAAAAATTGTCGGCCTATTCAAAAACTCAAAGCAGAGGAACTATACCGTGATGCCCGTGTGAATCTTTTGAAAGGTGGTGGGCTCACTGAGCTGAAACCATTTCAAACATACATCTCCGAATACAAAATCACCGTGTTCAGGGAACGTTGGGGGAGGCAGGTCCTATATGAGGGACCTACACCTCCCGAACATTTCTTTAAGGGCTACCTTGATTTGTATTTTCATGACGATAAGCAAAACAATTTTTATGTCATAACATCCTTGACAGCCGCATTTAAGTGCTCGTACTTTTGCCGCGAGTGTCATGTACCGTTCAATACAAAGAACGTACACAAATACGAATCCATGTGCAAAAAGTGCTACGCTAAAGCGGTCTGCAGTGGAGGTCGATCTGTGGTCTGTAAAGACTGTGGGCGCTGGCTCACAACCCAGACTTGTTTTGATAACCATAAACGTCCCGGTGTTTGCAGAGGTAGCATGGCAATTTGTATGTTAAAAAGGTTTGTGAGGTCTGTGGGCAAGTTTTCAGTTTGGAAAGAGCAGAACTTTCCCACAGGTGTTATGAGACTTTTTTGTAGAGTATGCGAGGCCCATCGTCCCTTTGGTCATTTCTGCTATATGAATCAAGCCCCAACCAAGCCGTCACTGGAAAAGAGCGATTTCATGTTCGTATTCTATGATTTTGAATGAAGATAAGAAACGCTTCAAGGTGCGGCCAGCACGTACTTGCTCGAACCTAACCTCTGTGTCGTGCTGACGTGTTGTAAGGCCTGCCTTTCATATCGATGTAAATTAACATAATTGCACCGAATGTGGGGGCGATAGGACTCGCGTATTCAAGGGTGATGCCACAATGACCCAATTTTTTGGATTTCTAGAGCAGGTTAAAACAACTAAATTTAAGGACATCACTCTCTTAGCCCATATACTAAGGGCTATAATGAAAATTTTATTTTAAAATTAATATTGGAGGCAAAAAAAAATGGACTCCAGAGCTCATAATGAACGGTGGGAAAATCATGTCCATGCGTTACGGCCCGCTCCACTTTATTGACTCGCTGAAACTTTCTCCCGATGTCGTTGTCCAAGATGCCCAAGACATTCGGCTTGGACGAGTCCTTGGCCCAGGGACATTCCCCCCATTTTTTCAATAAAAAAGAAGACGCGGGATAAAGAGGTCCCTTGCCGCCAAAGGAGGACTACGGCATCGGTGAGATGTCAGTTGAGGGAAAGGAGCACTTTGAGAAGTGGTATGACGCGCTGGTCAAAGAAAATATATGTCTTTGGTTTTAACCACGAGTTGGAACTGTATTGCGTGAAAGATGTAGAGATCCTACGAAATTAAACAAGAAGCCAGTGGATGGCCAGAGTGGTGTACCCCACAAGTTGAGAAGTTAGCTTGTATTCAAAATTTTATGAGGAAAGGGAAGGGGTAAAACTTGATTTCGGTTCTGTTTGTAAAAACCCTGGTCTCAGCACGCTGGCTAAACTCTTTTTAAATTCACTATGGGGAAAGTTTGGGCAAAGACCCGATTTACCACACGTAGTAGTTTTCAACGACTATCAGGGTATCCATAAGTACCTAACGGATCCGTACATCACCGTGGACAGCGTCATTGATGTAAATGATGAGGTTATGTTCCTCAATTACAAGGATGCACGAATTACAAGGATGCACGTGACGCGTTGCGCCCTAACCCTAACACGAGTGTGGCGGTGGCGTGCTACACGACTGCTATGGCTAGGTTGAACTTATACAGCATCCTTGAAAAATTGGGGGACCGCGTTTTGTATCACGATACAGATAGCTTTCTATTCACGGAACGCCCCGGCGATTGGAGTCCACCGACCGGAGACTTTTTAGGTGACCTCACTGACGAATTTCAAGATTACGGTCCGGGAAGCTACATTAGTGCCTTTGTATCTGGTGGCTCCAAGAATTACGCGTAGCGAGTTTGTGTTGGTGGCGATCCCGCCAAAACAAAAACGGTGTGCAAGGTTCGCGGGATCGCCATAAGCTATTGCTACCGGAACGACGTTAATTTTGACGTTTTGAAAGCGATGGTCACCGAACAGGCTGCGGAAAGATACACACAGATACTATACAAAATTGTAAGAAAAGGTCTTGCGACTGTATGTACCATTTCGCCGAATAAAGTTTACCAGCCAATGTACACCAAACGACGGATAACTGATGATTTTAATACGTTGCCGTTTGGGTATCAGAGTCCTTGTAAACGTCCATGCTTTCAAACAAAACTCGGCATTGTTGTTGTATTGTTGAATAAGTTCCAACGCACATATTTGTTTTCTCATGTTATGTG
>CABFWO010005194.1:7344-51602 GCA_902155825.1 Timema genevievae
TATATATATATATATATACTAATAATAAGCACAATTTTTTATGAGTGCTACTTGTTTTGATACTAAGAGCTACTATAGCGAATTATTTATACGGTAATAGTAGACTTAAATTAGCGTGGGCGTCCACACCACTCTACCACCAAAGACTTGTATTTTATTATATTTAAATATTTAAAATGTGTACACAACAATTTGATTTGAAAAATAATGAAATATAAATCTAATATTAGGAGAAAAACTTTAATTTCATAATTCTCTTAAATTATTTAATCATGAAAATAATTTAAAAAATTAAGATTGTAAGAAACTTTTGATTTGTATTCCCTTCTCTTCACATACACCCCTTCCTTAAGTACTTACTGGACCCATCCAATCAATTTAATTGAGCTCAATAATGAATTAAGGAGGAAAATAACTCGTGTCCACAAGGCAGTAGATTTGTGCTTAAGAGGATAAATCGATATTTTTGGCGTACGATGATGGAAGGTAAAGAAAGAATCCAGTAGCGTCTCGTGACCAAAATACTTGGGCAATCTTGGAAGGAGTGTCCCTAAGCTTAAAAGGGGTGGTCCCAGAATTATTATTTTTTAAATGTATACTTCAAGTTGCTATTTGGAGGTATTTTTTACGATACTTGTGGCTTTGGGCGTCCTTCTGTTCTGTGATTTACATTATTGTGTAATTACTTATTAGAGACACTTTCGTTTGTTAGCTTTCACTGATACACACATCAAAACAAAATCACCTGCTACAATAAACTCCACAAAACACTAAAGTCCGGTACACACAACACAACTTCTTGTACAAAAAGTTGTGCAAGAAATTGTACAATAGCTTGGTCACATGGATTGCATACAAATTTTAGCCAGCGACTGTTCACACGGCATTTGTGATTGAATCCAATATTTGGAAGAAAAAAAAACCATTGCGTTTTTGCCTTTTTTATGGAAAAATAATGATTGAATGATTTGGAAAATATTTGTATTTAATGTAAATAATGTCTTAAGCATTCCTAAATATTATCAAATTTTTTAAATTTTTTAATATATCTTAAAAAACAGTTGAAAACTTTTAAATTTGGGGTTCACCCTCCTTCAATTATAATTATTTGGGCTTTTTTTTCAAGCATTTAGCTGTTTTTACTACAATCACTTTTTTTTTTAAAGTAGCTGTCTATCAGACAAAGTTTTCGTGTTTACAACCCAAAAGTTGTACAAGAAAAATTACTGATATAGGACGCGTTCTATTTTCTGAAATTGTATACAATAAGTTGTGCAAAGCAGATCTTGTACAAGTTTTGGTGCTAACACGACACCATCTTCAGACTCCAACTTCTTGTACAACTTTTTGTACAAGAAGTTGTGTCGTGTGTACCGGACTTAAAGATGTGTAGGCACCTGGTCAGTACCTTGACAATATTAATTTCCCCTTTCATGCCATACCATCCCTTTATGTTTTAAAAGAGGATGACAGGGGTAGTGACTTCAGTTCTAGTCATCACATTTAGGTCAAGAGAAGTCGTAGCTCGGCTGCTTGCATTTTTACCTGACATCCGCAACTCTTCCCCTTCTTCCCCTGTGAAATCTATGACGTCACAAATAAGAACTACACTAACTAGAGCAATGGGATGAAAGTCGGACAACCACAGACTTTCAACCACCATTAGAAGGACTAGTGTACGTCTTGCATGCATGTTACTGTCACTGCCATGTATGGGACCTTTTTTTCAAACCCACTGATACATGAATTGTATTTAAATGATTACCAAGAGAATATTTTTGCAAATATTAAATAAAATAATTACATACCTCCAATCAAAGGCAAGCAGTGCTTACTTTGCTTGCCCTGACGCGACGCCACTGAAAGAATCAATAAATATATAATTTGTATTATGTTAGTGAAAAAATATTCTTGAATATTTTAATTCGTTATACTTATGCATGCTTCGAGAAATCAGACTATTCGTATATATCTCCAAAAAACTTTAACATATAAAAGTAAGATTTTAAATATTTGGTTAGATTTAAAGGTTACAAATACGCTTGTAAGATCAACTCTATCATCAAATGCTTAAGCTTCCAGACATAATGTTGACATTTAGAGCGCATCCAAAGCACCAAAATATATATTATCCACTCTTCATACTACAAGTGATTCTGACGATGTCCGCGCGCTCTATGAGGGAAAACAAGAGCTAGCAACACTTAGTGTTGTCAGTGCAACCTATTGGGGAAAGGAGGAACCAGTGGTGTCTATAGAGTAGCCAATGCGATGATTCAAGCACAGAGACCTAAGGTAAAATAGCAAGAAAACATTCAAGAAAACAACAATAAGAAAGAGCGGGGAAACTATAGATGAGTTTCGTACCCCATGTTTAGCCTTTTGCCTATTCTCAAAATTCAGATCTTATTAATTAAGTCAGTCTCGTCCGGGTTGTAAGTATTTTACCTCCCTACTTGAGTAGGGTTGAGAAATACATAATGTATAGGAAATATACCTGAATTTGTGTTGAGGGAGAATGGTAAAATATTTCAGAAAGACGATCCTCAATCCATCCTATCAAGATTAAAGCCCATATCTCCCAGTCCCCTGCAACCCAGTATATTGCGAAAGTGACGCGATAAGTCACGCGATCAAAGATGTTTGTGCGTGTGCTAAGATTTTTTTTCCCCTAAATGTTTTCCAACTCTATCTCACCATGCAAATGAGAGTACATTCCTTCTAAATTAATCCTTAGTCTGTTACTGTAAATAAATGTGAGTATCCTGGTAGTAAGAAGCAGAGCAAAAAATAAAAGCGTTCTGAAAATGTCATTTTTGGAAATAAAATAATATGCAATATGTTCTTTTTTCTATTTTAATTTTATATATATATATATATTCGTATTTTCTAAAGGAAAATACATGCTGTGCCGTTACAATTATTCATTATTTAAGTCATAGGAAATTGTATACAGTACAATTCGTGTAAGGAGAGCTGGAAAAGTTACTAGATCTACTTTCCCGTGTTCATATTTGAAATCATGGTTATTTTCAGCTGTCACTTTTGATTCAAATTATCAATACTTATAAAATAATAAAATGTTACAGTCTAAGCTTATGTATTGACCGTTTAAAATATGTTTTAACTTCCCAAAAGACCCTTCCTATAAATATCGACTGTACAATCTCCGATAATGTCCTGAGTATAAAAGGTGAAGGTTGTGTGAGGTCTAAAGACACATGGGGTTAACTAATAGCCCTCTTCAGCTAATCCATCTCCTCGAAGAGCGGCGCTACAGGATAATCACTCACATCTCTGTAACGAGGTCAAACGAACATCTGTCGGTTGACCCCCCTTCTCGAGTTCACCCTACTGAAGCATGTCACCAATATTGGAGAAAAGGAGAGGTACAACTTGTATAGGATATCAACAATTAAGAGCGTTCATCATAGCAGAACCAACTCAGCTACCGGCTCATTAGTATGCGCGCGAGGTTTGGGAGGGAAAAGAAAAGACCCACGATAGGCCAGAAAGGTGTGCAATGTGCATTCGTATTTCAATGTTATTATTATTAGCACAGCATCTTACTAACCGTTCGGGTTGTACGCACTTACGCTAATGTGTGATGGTAGGGTGATTGTGAGATGAAGGACCTACAGTTTAACATGGGATCCGAACCACGGTGGAGGCCTGGTATTCCACACATTCACAAGTTGTGATTAATACACGTCTTGTCTATGGTGAAGGAAGGGTTTGGCAATCCGATGAGTATTTCAATGTGTTTGTATATTTTTATATTGTTTGACGAGTATTATTAATCCTATACTTAATTTTCATTCCTCTATGTTATATCTTTGAATAGTGCTCCTTTTATTTAGGTTCTCTATGCCTCGAAATTGAATTGTTTGTTGTTTTGTGAGTTTGATTGTTATTGTTGAGGTTTAGTTCTGTTTGTTTGGTTTTTTCATATATTACCTTAACCTTCCCCATTCTTGGAGGCAACAAGACCATACCTGGACCACTATATGTCTATTGTTTTCCTGCCAAGTGTCGCTGGCGTGGTGTTTTTAGCTNTTGGAGGCAACAAGACCATACCTGGACCACTATATGTCTATTGTTTTCCTGCCAAGTGTCGCTGGCGTGGTGTTTTTAGCTTTGTTTATTTAATTGTGCCGTGCACGGAGACTCGATCAAGACAGAAGTGATAAGGTTCCGTGAACCTTCAGCCGGAAGTGGTCTAGCTTTTTATTCGTGTGTGTTAATGAAGAGGACTGCGCCAAGACACTACCAGTCATACCACATAGAGTGAAGGTGAGTTGCCTCTATCCATTTCCTTTCCACCATACAGTCCATTTGTCCGTGTTCGTAACACTGGTCCTTCAGAGGCTTCTTTCGTTTTCATTCATTGTAAATTATACTACACACAATGATTACTTGAAATTTTCCGCGGTGAAGATGGGGGACAAAGCGACAAAATTTCTTGTTAATAACCACAGTATGTCCCTATTATAACAGAATGAATATTTGTGCACAGTGTTTATCTGTGAATCCACTATAAAATGGTCAAAAACGGCCTTTTCAACACAGTTTGTATCCATATCTCATTTAATATTCCAACAATTTTCAGTATTAGGAACTTCTATTAACTCTTTATCTCCATTAATATTTAATCAGAAATGATCCATGTGCAATAGTGTTCGTGTAAATTCACGATTTATAGCCGACTGTTTCATAGAGTTGATTGGCATGTGATGCACGCTCTTAAAATGCTACATTGCACCTACAAGAAACATAACTGTTTTTTTAAAGCCCGTTGTGAAACTTATAAATTTCCAATCGGAATGTGAATTTTATTATGATTCGTATTCGATTCGATAGTCCTAAGATAAATATTTGAAAGTTTCGTGTTGGATGTGGAATTTTAAACCCAAATTGATCCAAGATTCGGATTCAATGAAATTCAATTCGAAATTTGAATAAAAGGTCAAATGTTTTAATAATTTAACTTTTTAAATAAGTTAACATGGATTCATTATTTTACTGAATATACAACAAATGATACCAGCGACATTTCCTACCACGTGACATTTTGTACCACTCAGAGGGATGGCTACCTGAGAAGGGTCTACTAATTACTTTAAAATATTAACGATGCAACAAATGGTACCAGTTGATGGGAAGGTGTACTAGGCTTCAGTTTTAAATTCATTTAGGCAAATTTAATTTAATTAGTGTTTAAGATGACTCTGATATGTGAGGTCACGTCGCAAAGGAGAATGGCAATGGTCGTGGAGCGTTTCAAGAATTTGAAACCTAACTTAACCTAACTTAACCGAACCTAACCTAACTTGGCCTAGCTTAACCCAACTTCTTAACCTTAGCTAACCTAACTTACTATTTAACTTACACTAACAAAAATGTTGACGTTCTCCCAACTATCTACTATCCAGTAATGAACCTTGCTTGCACATATTAGCTCGATTTTTTTAGACTAAATAGATAGAAATGGCACCATTTGTCGCATCGTAAATATTTTGAAGTCATTAGTAGACCCTTTTCAGGTAGAGTGGTATGAAATGCCACGAAAAATTGAGTGGTATGAAATGTCGCTGGTATCAATTGTCTGGACATCATTTTACTTGACCATAAAAACAAAAATAAACCCGTAGTATTTAAAATGTATTAATTATTTGGAGATGGTTTATTCTTTATATTTTTATTGGGCTAATTTAAAACATGTATAATTAATTTTGGCTAGGTATTTGATTTAGATTTGATGTCATTTCTTTAAAAATATTCAGATTGGATTCGATTCAAAACATTTTAATTACCTATAAGATATTCGATTCGGACTACAAATATTTCCATTGTGAAATATTTGATTTGGATTCGATTTAGGAAACAAAAATTCTGATTTGATTCGAAATTGAAAATCTTGGATTCGCACAGGATCATTGTTTAGGTTTTGAATTATGAACCAATTATATATAGCTGTGTCCAAAATTTGGTGATATTCAGTATCTAAGGGCAAAATTATAAAGAGATGTGTTTGAGGTTTGTTTACACTTACACTTTCAGGCTAACCTAATTTAAATACTTTAATGATACGAGAATTAGGAAGGTATAGCTTAGAATAAATGTACCCTCATTTGTGTGGAAGGGAGTAGAAATCCATTTAGAAAAAAAAACCTTCAATAAACCCGACCGGTATTCAAACCTCGACCTCCATGTCAAAGGGAAACCATATTGTATGAACTTGACGTTTGGTATGCCTGCCCACCGATGCATGATATATGTGTTAGACCCCAACATCAAAACTGCCCATTTCATTAATTGGTCAAATTTCCGATCATTCCGTGAACTGGCTTCTTCGCTTGAAGATTTCACGAACTGAACCAAAAATTTCTTTGACTTGTGCCCATTTCATGAACTGGAGCTTATTGTACCAATATACTAATAGCTTAGCTAGGATTAGTTTTAAGATATTACATTAAATTAACCCAGGGAGTTTCTTTAATAACACGCCATAGGATTTCCAAGCACACAGTTTTAAATTCTGACCTGAGGATGATGCCGTTGATGCATCAAAACATGTCGTCCAATTAACTGTGCAGCTCTTACAGCCAGAAATCAAGAAATAGGGAACTACAGCTAAGAAATAAATTCAATTTTTACTTTTCAAATTTAATAACTTTTTTCTGTCAATTATCAAGAGTAATATATTAATATTCAATATATGTATCGTCACATCATCCTTTGATTTTGTCAAATTAGTTTTAAGTGTAATTATAAATCAAATGTATATTTTAAAATGTACCTAATTTTTAGATGTTTGTTACAATTTCAACATATTCATAATTAAAATGTATCATAACTTGTATTTAATATTACCAATCTTTTACAAATATCATTAAAATATTGTGCATGCATATTATATTTATATTATAAATATATGTTTCTATCCCGTCAATCTAGTATGACTTGTTCAAATTAAATGTACTTAAAATTGAATTTTTTTTAAAGGAATAATGTTGTGCCCGAGGGACAAGCTTCAAGATCATCTAGTCAGTTTTACCGGTGACAGGGAGTCTGGCGTTACAGCCTTTGCCGGGTGCAATGAAAATTGTTTTTTCTATAACACAAATACAAGTTACTTCCATCTAAATTCTACCTTGTACTGTCGACCCCCATAGGCCGTGTATATGTTTTAGAAGCAATAATAAAACCGTTGAGTTTGACTTGTGTATACGGTTTATTGTTAGTGTTACAAAGCCCACGGTGGATCCTGGGAAGTGTAAGTGTGCGTGGCTGATGGCGGCTGACTGAATGACTTGGACACGTATACCAGCAGGTCTCGACTCCTACAAGTCTCTCGAGCAACTGACTCGATGTTCGCCTCAGGCAAACTCACGGATCCATCACAGACCCTAGCGCCACAGTCGCCTGTTTGCGCCACCAAACGCACACGTCACAACCTTCCTCATTTAAGTGATATAAAATGCGGCTAGTTTAAACGATTAACAAAACTTGGGACAAGAAATACAAAAGTTTTACAATTTTGTAGCCTTAAGTAAATTTTAATGTGAGTTATTATTAAATTTTATGGTATAGATATAATCACACAAATGTGTTTGTGTTTAAATTATATACATATTTCCCAATTTTCCTATGAGTGTGACAGATAGAAAGAAAAACTAGATCTATTTTCACGTATTAATACGTCAAGAATTGTGATCTGCAGCCGTCAATTTTTGTATATATTTTTACAACCATTGTTTACAGCCTGGGGCCTGGGTCAGTTTTCTATTCAAGTAATATATTTTCCGCTATCGGCTTGGTAGGCCTGTCCTAGCTTCATATGCCTTATAATCCATCCTAAGATTAGTACAGGCAGGATATCCAGTCCCCGGCCGTCAATTCATCACTGAGAACTGGTATACCTACATTTCACCTATGATAAATGTTTGGCTGTACCGGGAATCAAACCCGGGACCCTTAGTATAGTAGACAGACATGTTACCAACTGAGCTAAGGTGTCGGACTCACTTATTATATATATATATATATATAATTATATTTACATAAGTTTTACAGATTCTTATAAAATAACAATAATAAAAGAATAAAATGTTATCAACAATAACCACAGTAAATATGTTGGTATTTTATAATAGGTGTTCCAAATGTAAATTCGTAGGAAAATCAAGGTATATAAATATATATATATATATGTCTGTGGGTGTTTGTGTGTGTGAGTAAATATTTAGCGTCTGTAAAACAGGCAAAAAATCAGGATTTATAATAATTATTGTATTCCATTGAAATAACTTTTAGTTCGTATAAAAAACTAAATGTAGAGTAGCCAACATTATCTTTCTAACAACTCTCCAAATGTACACAATCCAGTGGCGCACCTGGGGTAGCAGGAGGGGGGGGGGGACAAATGGAGCAGTTGTCCTCCCACAGATCCAAGTAATTTTAATAAAACTTTGGAATACATCAAGTTGAACTATAAAATCAAGCACTGATAATATGTTGAATTAATTTACTTTCTCATATCAAGAAAAAGAATTGTGAAAAAGTCTATCTCTAAATTATGATGAATTTTTACGTTTTATGTGAAACCAAACCCCCTTATCCTCTCCAAAAAAAAAGGATTTAACAATATTCTGTCTGTCCACATGTCTGTTTGTCTGCTTGTCTCTAGTCACAAAACCAAAACAGTTGGATGCATTTTGTTAAAACTTGATATTTAGATTTTATACCATAAAACATTTTTTAAATTCTCAATTCAACCCTCAAATTAAGGGTGGTTTACAGATAAGTGAATTTTTAATTCTAAAATTTTCAAAAATGGCTCTAACAATTTTATTTAAAATGTATATCATAGATTTGTTTGACATGATAAATAGCATTGTATCATTCATTGGTTTTTGGGCAAAAATTCGTTGAAAGGTAATTTACTGATGGGAAATGTTTAAAAATTTGAAATATTTCGAAATTATCTCTAAATATTGTGTTTAAAATGTATATCTGGGGACTGTGTGGTATGACAAATAACGCTGTATAATTTTTGGGGACTGGAGGAGGGTAAAAGCACATTTATGGGTAGTTGATTAATGCCATTTTTCAAAAACTTTAAATGTTATAAAAAAATTAAATGATTTGGTTACAAATGGATATTTAATGAGTGGTTGAGCTTCAAAATAACACTGTAGACTTGTTGTTTAGGTAAAAATTTGTTAAAGCGTAATTTACTGATGAGCTATTTTCGAAAATAAATATTTTGAAAATGCCTCTATAGAGTTCGTTTGAACTTTAGAAAGTATATTTGGGGAAATTTTACTTGTATACTGTAACTGTATACTTATTTTTTTATGTTAAATTCTCTTAAGGGTAGTTTACTCATGATTATTTGTTTTAAATTCGAATAGGGAGGCCCTATTTTTAAAAATGGCTGTAGCAATGTGATTTAAAATGGGTGTTTAAGTTTTTTATCGTCTAGACTAAAACTTATATATAATATGTTAATAAAGATTGATTTAGTAAATTTCTAAATTTTTTAAACATTTATACTGACTTTGTACAAAATTGGTATCGAGGTAGTGTTTTACATGATAATAAATAATATATCCTTATTTTTCTAAAATAAATTTATCTAATGGTAGTTTACGTACGACATATTATAGAAAATATGAGATTTTTCAAAATTTATCTTAGAGATTGTGTTCAAAATGGGTATCTGGAAATAGTTTTTCATGATATATAGGAATACGATTTTATTTTTACAAATGATTTTAGGATAGCTTACAAATAACTTATTTTTTTGAAAATAACTATAAAACTATTTTAGCAATTTGGCTAAAAGTTTATAAATCAAGAGTTTCAATTGTGTTGTTTATTGTGACGAGTTTGTTTTTATGAGTAAAACTTAGTTAAGGGTAGTTAACTGAAAACCTATCTTTGAACATTTTCTTTGAGAATATAATACACTATATGAGAAAATTAGTACGATTGTGTCGTACCATTTATTTACTCTATCAAGCAGCTAATTTTTAAAAATTGACCAAGTAAAGATCAATCCAAATAGCTTCTAGAAGCATCCAAATTTTTTACTTTTTACTGGAGAGGCTCCTGAGATTCCCCTTTGGGCTTGAGGGCAAATCTCTTAAAAAACGTTTATTTTTCCAACCCACCCTGCCAACCCCATTCGTTTTCCTCCGAAATATAGCTCTGGCTACAGCCTTGATTGTTTAACCTCTTTCCCCCAAAGCAGACTTCTGGGTACGCCACTGACACAATCTATGGTAAAGGAGAGCTACAGAAATTGTGGCTTGTCTTATGAATCCATGAAAGTAGATCTAGTTTTTTTAAATTTTAGGTAGGCTAAGTTTCTTACTATGGTTACTCTAACTGCAAAGTTTCAGGCCGTCTAATAGTGTGTTCTTGTTTAATGCAACTGTACAGTAGGCCTACAGTTAATTTGGAAACATTTAACTGTTCTATTTAATTTTATTAAATAAATATTATGGCCCATATTGACTTAACTATCTAAAAAATTAACAAAATCAATATTTATATAGAGCTGGAAATATTATTACACTACCCTCAATACACAAACACATTCAAATAGGATAAAAAATGTTTAACAGTTATAATATTTACTAAAACAATTTTTAAATCATGTGATCTTTAGCTGTTACTTTTGATATATAATATCAATACATAAAAATTATTTCTAACATGTAGCACGTCATCAATTTTGATCGCAAATATAGGTTTTTAATTTATAAAAGTTTCTACTTACTACAACATTTAAATACATCATGGGTAAACATTAAATTTCGACCTTAGTCTGTTGAACTTTGAGATAATCAAATGTTTAATGGCACTTGATACAGTATCCTATAGGTATAGTATGATTTTAGTAAGAAGAACAATAGAAGTTGTTTACTAAAGTTACTAAAACAATATTAATAATAATGATACATCAAGTCATGTTATCTCAACCTGTCACTTTAGTAAATAGTATCAATAATTATAAAATAACATTAATAATATAATAAAATGTTGTCAATGTTGGCCAAAAATAAATATGTTTGAATTTTCTCTGCTGTTTTTCCAACAAATATTGGGGTTCACGGCAGATTTGACCTTTTCTGATAGTTGAAGAATTTATTTGAAAAAAACTGTTAATTCATTTATCCACCTCGCAAGTATGTGCTGTCATTTCGGCACTTGTCGAAATGACATTTTTTCCAATCATGTTAAAAACTTTTTTTTAACATTTATTTTTCAACTGTTTGAAGAGGGTCCAATTACCGTGAAATAACTATAGCAGTAGTTCAAAAATTCAGTGGAAAGGCCTTGTCTGACAGCTATTAAGGCCACTAGAACTATTTCATGTATTCATACGTTGAGTCGTGTGAAATGGAGCTGTCACTTTTGATATATTATGGCAATGCTAAAAAAACACTAGTAGTATAACAGAACGTAATCAGTTTTGGCAGCAAAAAAATAATTCTGTGTTTCTTTAAAAAGTCCTTCCTATGAATTTGGGCTGTAGCTGCACCTCACTAGAGAAGTGTATCAGACCGAGACATGGACCTACTGACGAGAATCAGTCAGAGGTGGCTCAAGATAAAGGTACGGGGATCCCCATGTCAGTCAGGACCTCCTTCACGCACTTCAACAGATGTCTCATGTCTTCTGGATAGAGCTCCCCGATGTTACCAATCCTGAAGCAGTTGGCTCGGGTAGTTTTACCCGGGTAGATCACTTGACCTGGAATAATAACAAGTTATAGCATATCAGGTCTGGAAATATTGGCGATTCAGGTAGGTTTACCCGGGAAGATCAACTTGACCTGGAACAATAACATACCATGTCTGGAAATATTATTGGTAAATAAATTTGTCTTGGGACAGTAATTAATACAACATATCTGGTCTTAACCCAATAATTATTATGTTGAATTACGTAAAGTAATCGTATTTAATTTAAATTAGTTGAAAAATGACATCTGGGCACGTAAAATCAACTCAAAAACTTTGATTTCATGGGCCAATACCCTACCACTGAGCTATCCATGATTTTTCTCATGGTCAAGGTCATCCCTCTCTAATAGTCTAAATAGGCACGAGTCTTGAGGTCTGTTCCCATCCAGGCAAATCGATTCGAATTAAAGCAGACAATTAAGATTCACATTCAAGCGAAAAGGAAAGTCAATATGCAGTAGTTTTAGATATAAAATAAGGAACAAAAAGTAATGTATTTCTTTCAAAATTATATCAACACATGACATAGTAGATTGTGTTGTAATAAAATTTTAATAAATGTTTGTACATAAACTCAGGGTGGTATCTTAGAGCTGTAGAGGCCTCAGGCCTTAAAAAATAAGAGCCCCCACCCCCCAAATTAAACAAATCTTTTTCTTTTAAAGAGTATAATTTTCTTCTTACAAAATTAACTTTTAAAAAGCTCAATGTTAAAGATATTATTTTAATAGGGAAATATTATCAGTCAAAATATTGTTATATATTTCACTTGTTTTTGCTTAATTCTGATAAGTTCTGAAAATAATGTAATAACATTGCATATAGAAACCTTTTTTATTTTATTAACAAACCTTCTGTCCAGACTTGACTGAGGTTGCCTTTCATAAAATAAAAACAAAAGATAATATTTTTTATTGCAACAATTTGGTGAAACAATTATATTTGGAGACCCTAGGGCGTTAGCCCCTGTCACCCTCCCTTGAATCCAGGTCTGTATAAATTGTAGGACTCAAATAAATGCAATTAAACTGATGTATTTTTTCTAATTTTTCATTGATTTTCTTTAATGCACTCTCTCTAATGTTTTTGATTTAATTTTGCTCATTTTTTATATAAATAAATCTTATTCAATATTCTACTTAAGCTGCGATGAGAACATTTGAAAGATAACACATGTTATCGCTCAGAGCGGTCGGCTTTTGCGTAGCAACGACGCTGACAGTTTCTGTGTTTTCTGGCGTTCTAAAGGCGGTGTTTGGACCTGATGGCTTCATTTTAGGAGCTTAGCCTGTTTATTAAACGTAATAAGCCCATGTTTGTATTGCGTGAACTGACGGAACGGGATTCTTGCAACGAAGACTGAAGTGACTCTGAAATGCTCGTCTTGTGGACGCCGCACAGTGGTTGTTTTTGTAAAACGATTTTACGGCAAACGCACGTTTCATACCGGACCCCAGATCATTGCTCTGTGTTGACTAAATGCCATGGAATGAGGTACAAGATGGCGTCAACCCAGTATTGCCACTACACACTAGTGATGGGCACAATCGAGTAATTCTAAGAATCGAGTAATTACTCGATTCACTTTAAAAAGAATCGAGTAATCGAGTAAAATTACTCGAGTAATTTTTAGCGAATCATTCTACTCGAATCGTCCCGTGGCAATCGGTTGGACAACATTACTCGGGAGTCTTGCAATGAAATTCGATACTAATAACAAGTCCATAATCTGTAGTAGGCAGTCGACAGTGACCTCCACCCCCTTATTTTCAGGTTTCACGTTGAATGCAGTCAATATGAAAGTATGCGTTTTAAGAAATGTCTCACAAAAAAAAGTTTTGTGCTCTTTTTAATAAAATAAACTTTTCTTTATACGTTCATGTTAAAGAAATTGATAATAATTGTACCTTTTTAAAAGGGAAAACAATTTTTATTGTTTTTCTATTTTGTATCTTACTCTAATTAGTTTCAATTTATAAATAATATTTTACTAATGAGAAATTATAATCAAAATAATTAAGAAAGACAATATTTAATTTCGTTATATGCAATTGTGGAAATAAGACTGCCAAGGTGCCGAGTTAAAAGAATCGAGTAACTTTCGTCGAGTACTTTTAAAATGAATCGGAAATGTGATACGCTTAGTTAGCCTGCTTTTCGATTGTGTACCTTACATATGCGATATTTTGTATTGAGAATACATGCCTAACATTTAAACCATAAAGGGTCATTTTTGCCTAGCGGCAGAAACTGTTAATGAAAATGAGCTATAAGAGAATATACCTTTTAAATGGAAATAGCATGGTAAACAGTCCAGCCAATAAGGTTGATTCTTACTTAGCTGGTAAGAAAAGAGAAAATAAAAGAATAACACGGTCCGAGTAAAGTTACTCGAGTAATCCCGAAAGAATCGAGCACTCCCGATTACACAACACAATCGAGTTACTCGATTATTTTTACTCGATTGTGCCCATCACTACTACACACTATGGCCTTGAAACGACACTTTCAAAATCTCTCGTTTCCGTACGCCCCCTGTATAATAAACACAAATAAGGTTTAAGAATTTGATAATTAATTCCAAAACTTGGAATCTCACAAATAAATACTTTTATAGTTTTGTTTCATGAATTAAAAAAATTGTTTTAATTATTTATTTGAACTTGAAACAAGTTTTTGTGTCTTTAATTGGGGTTTCTCACGTATTTTGTGAAAATAGAGTTCACGAAAGTAAAGTGTTCTTAAATATAGTTCGTAATAACATAACATAATTATTATATTCTACTTTAAAATGTCTTACGAGTTTTAAGAGGCATCCTCAAACTTATTTTCAGTATAACCATAACAACCAGACACAAGTTAGTTTATTTTTCATAGAGTGAGATAGAACATATATGGCTGCGCTTGTGATATGAGGTATTAATTTAGTAATTTAATTAAATCCAAACTTGTTTTATTTTTATGAAAGCTTACAAAAATTGAACGACTCTTTATCTTTAAATGATAAAAAAATCTAGCTGAAAGATGAATTAAAAAAAATTGTGCATTTATCATTGTTTTTGTTCTTTTGCACGTGGGCTTATTTGGTATTTAAATAATATACATCTACAATAAAATTGACTTTCTTCTAAATTAAATTTAATCTCGAAAAAATACATGCTTAAAATGTCATAAGTTTTGTTGTTTTTAATAATAAAGAGTGATTAATTTTTATATTCCAGGGAGATCCAAACTGACTAGTAAGTTTAAAAACTGGGCGAATGAGTGAGATCGCTGTCATATTTAGATCTAGATAAAAAAATAACTGCAATAGCAAAATAAAGCTTTTATTTATAGTTTTTATACATTCGTTATCTGTGCCCTACTTTCATAACTGCGTCAGTTTTCCTCCATATGTGTCGCGCTCACTTGGCCATATGAATCCATAACAAGTAACGGATGTCCCATTTCGTGGAACGGTCCCCAGAATGGAATATGAAACAGAACTTTACTAGACTATAAAAAGACTAACGCCTGAATTGAGAGGGAGTATGCAGTTCTTCCAACTGTTATGCTAAGCGGATAGTAGCATGGAAACGTTGCAGGCGTTACTGTAAAAAAAAAACAATATTATGTGGAGATTTTATAATAGCGCAGGAAGTACTGTCACGGTACTAAAACGAATTCTCTTTGGACATTTCAGGGAATAATATCGCTATATGAACTCAGTGTTATTTCAAGGTTTTCTGACCTAGTTCAAAGTCCAACCATTACCAGTGATGGCTTAGTATATTTTTATTAAATATGAGCCAGTTTTGTTGGTCGAATAGTCTAAAGCGTCACTTTAACAATATACTGGAGTGCCGATGAAGGGGTGATCGGGGTTTGAATCCTGGCCGTATGTACTGAGGGTGGTTTTCTCTAAATATTTATACACTATCCCTTCACGCAAATGCGGGTACACTTCCTCTAATTTCTCCTTCTTCGTACTTAATACATTAGCGTAATTAGTACATATTTGCTCAAGCCGAACGTGGGGTACTAAAATAAAGGTGGAAAAGCTCTATTGTATTTAACACACGATGGTAGATGTATTATAAGCAGAGCTGTGGATTCGTAGTCGTGAAGTCGTAGTCATGGAGTCGTAGTCGTGGAGTCGTAGTCGTGGATTCATAGTCGTGAAGTCGTAGTCGTGAATTCGTAGTCGTGAAGTCGTAGTCGTGAAGTCGGAGTCGTGAAGTCAGAGTCATGAAGTCAGAGTTTGACTCTATAAAATTGTACCAACTCTAACTGCGGCTTCAAAATAAAAACGTATAATACTATATCAATATATTATAAATGTATTATTTTAATTTTATACTTTTTTATTATTTATGACCAATATTTTAAAAATAGATTGACAAATTATTTATTCACACATTGCCAAAGAAGCTTCCCACGAAGTCATCTGTATTGGAGGATTTTACTTAAGTAAATTTTGTATTACTAATTAATAAACTTTAACCAGTAGCGACTCGTGAGTAAATCTTAAGGGAAGGTTCTCTCATAAAAATTGTTAAATTAGGTAAATAACAGTTTACCTTGTATCAACCTTATGCCATCCTATATTTATCTGATAAACTACACTAGGTATAAAAAGTTTAAAAAGTTAATAAATGTAAATAAAAGCTATATATAAAAGTAGAACAACTCACTTGGTTTAAAGTAGAAGATTGTTCATTGTGAAATCCACACACACACACACACACACACACCAGTCAACAAAAATATATAAATAGATTCTTAACACTATCTTGAACACTATACACATAATACACTTTAAGAATTAATGTATCTGTAAGTTAATCGTTTGAAAGAAAAATCTAATCTTCGGTTTTTGTCTGGTATCTTGCGAATCATTGACTGTTCTATAGAAAACATGGCCAAAGCATTTAATCTGTCTTCACCCATGGTGTTACTTAAGTAGGATTTGATTACTGGCTTTCCATTATTTTTAGTTTCAAACTTTTCTTCCAATGATAAAGAACCAAAATTCAGTTTTTTAATATCAGAAACTTTCATTATTAATTAAAGTAATCTAAAACACGAGTGAAAACGCGTCACACACAACAAACAAATTAACGACTTTCCTAATTTATGAGCCAGCCATCCAGCCGACTGCAGCTGGTGCTGGTAGCAGACCACACTTCAGCTCAGCCCCAAAAAACTTGTGAAGGTAAAAGAAAGTGATGTCAGGTTGTCATGGCAACCACTCTGTGACTCATGCAGAGCTCGGGGGCGCTTCTGAACAAGCCCAGAGAGCACATAGCTTGTTAACATACGAGCGCTTTATGTCACGCACTGGCGCGATTATAGTTTTGCTAGTTTCCTCAATAAAATGGGGGAAAAGATACAACGATTATTTAAATTGATTTATGTGTTTCAATAATTAATGAAAAAATATGAGAAAATTGGTATGATTTTTTTTTAATCTCCTTTTGCTTTATTTTGCAGGGAGGGCGGCGACCCAGGGCCCTCCTTCACGAGCCACCCCTGACTTTAGTTATTATGAAGGAGCTGGACAGTAAAAAAAATAGATGAGTGGGCGTTGAAGACTTGGCGTACCGACCTCAGTATCCTGATAAATTGCTCTCGTTTACTCACACAAAAATATTGCATCTTCTAAAACTCTCATATTTATATATATTAGCAAATCTATATTGCTAAAATAGCAATATAAATATTGTCCTATTGGGTCAACGTGGCCAAAAAAAAACTTTTATATGTTTTAAACTTATTACGACGTGCTTGACTCTAAGTATCAAAGTTTGTTTTTTATGAAAAAATCAAACACGTTTGGTACAAACCACAACATAACAAAGGGAATTAATTAAATAATTGTATCTGTTTTATTACTTACTTTTATTTATCCCCCTTGATTAGTAAATCATAGAAAAGATGTCTTTGAACAATCCTATTGCTTCTTTAACTGTTCTATAAATTATTATAAAAGTAACTAAAGATACTACGCGCATGATTCTGGTCACTTACCTAAATCATTCAATCGTAGGTAGAAGTCATTAAACTGAAAGTTGGTATGTTTAGGGAAATGGAAGGAAGTTATTATGTATCCCTGGTGCTTATCTGACAGCAGCTTGGTGAAACCCATCTCTCTCATCCCCTCTTGTAAGACGCGACAGTTCTCTTTATACCTGGAGACATAACCATTGTAAAATAAGTACTAAACAAATTATTGTTAGTAGTAGTCGTACCCAGGTGAAAAATCTTC
The DNA here is from genome assembly GCA_902155825.1 of Timema genevievae. Lineage (NCBI taxonomy): Eukaryota > Metazoa > Arthropoda > Insecta > Phasmatodea > Timematidae > Timema > Timema genevievae. The sequence goes on from CABFWO010005194.1 coordinate 25,351, forward strand.
TAAGTTAACTTTATTGCTTGCTCAAATCACGAGAGTTTTTAGTAAAGCCTAGCCAACCGTTTAGACGGTTTAAAATGTTTGAGCAAATCTACATCTTAAGATTTTTTAAAGATCTCAACCACTTTTTTATTAAATTGGGAACACTTTTATAGCGTTCGTACGTTCACCGATTAACTTACATTCTGTACATAGATTCAAGAAATATTTATTTAAAAACAACCCCAGTTGTATAATATATTCTTTCATAGGGGGCGTCCAAGTATTATGTAAGCACCTTAGGGGGGAAGGAGGTTCAAGCTTTGCTAATTTTTGCTGACAACGGGGTCGGGTAAGAGGGGGGGTCAGAATCATGCTTATATAAGACAAAGAAAGACAGGCAAAATTGAGGGAAGGCGCATCGCAAGCCGCTTGGACTTCGGGCAGCAATGAAGATCATGACGAGGAAGAATTGGAGAAGCCTAAAGAAGAAAGCCAAAGCTCGAGTGACCTAGACCCCCCCAAATAGAAACATAATAATTGAACCTGCTGAGACGTGGATTCAAGGACTTTGGTCATCGGATTAAATGGAGTTTAGGGTGTGGTTTTTTATAAATATTATATTCATGAATTCACTAATAATACTTTTTACAACTTCAATTAAAAGTAAATTAAAATTTTAAACTTTTACAATGTTACTACTTGTTTTAATTTTACCCGTTCCATAAATTTAAATTCATTCTATACCGATGTTACTTGTAAATTATTTCTCAATATTAATTTACACCTTTATGTTATTAATTACTAGCAATTTATAAATGTATGAATTTTAATTTTTTTTATCATCGCGTCTTACCACCTGTTCAGACTATAAGCAAAATTGCATGAAAAAAAGGGAATGGTTATTCCTGTGAACAAATGGGAAAAAAAAAGTCGTCAAATCTTACGTAAGCAAGAGGTGGGTGGGTCAGGAATTTGCTTATGGTTGCTTACAAAGGAGGGAGAGGGGTTAAAAATGGCCAAAAATGTGCTTACGTAATACTTGAACGCCCCCATATTGAAACTTGTACACCGTTGAAGGTGTTACAAGTCTTCAAGACTGTGTAAATCTCTCACCTTTTCGCGCGTCCCTGTAACCCTCCTTGCTGCTCGTACTCCTTGAGAGCCTGCGTGAAGGCCAATAAGGAGTGGGTGGGAGGAGTGAACCGGAACTGACCATTCTCCTCCAGTCCCTCCCACTGAGAGGCTGCGTCCAGACTCAGACTTCGGCAGTTACCTGGAGGAAAAACAACTGGCGGATCAATGGAGGGCGCTAAGTAATCGCACGTGCTAGTCACTCTAAGGCCGTAGTAGCCAGCCAATAATTTTAGGGGGGGGGATTGGGGGGCACATTCCCCAATTGCCGAAGGCTAGAAAAGATTCTAAATGATAAACCGTTCTAGAAGCTATCTGCAGTGTTGTTTTTTTTGTGGCAACATTACCCCTTAACTGCCGAAGGCTAGGAAAAATTCTTAATATTAAACACCTCTAGAAGCTATCTGAAATGTTTTTATGGCAACATAAACCCTTAGTTTGTATTTGTATCTTAATTTTGATATTGTTTGAACCATAAATAAAGCCATATATATATTTTGTTCATAAGATTTCAAGGGGGGTTTTGAACCCCCAAAAACCCTCTTACTACGGCCTTGAGTTACTCTAGTACATCTTCAAACTTGACACAGTTACACTCAACGCCCACATTTGGGGAAAATATAGTAGAGAAGAAACACTCATCACCCACAATTGGGTAAAATATAGTAGAGAGGAAACACTCAATGCCCACAATTGGGGAAAATATTGTAAAGAGTAAATGTTACGATGCTTACCGTGGTCACATTAATTTTGTATTTTCAAAAGGAAAATTATTACAGACAATCGATATTCCAACTTCTTCTAATATATTCATTAATTATTTGTCATCTGTAACTTGACCTTTTGTTTAAACTAAAATCAATTATCTTCATCCTATAAACCATAATCACCTATATAAAAACTAATTGCCCTTTATAACACAAGTGCTTGATACTTAATTCGTCGTCCATCTCACGTAGTGACGTATCTGACAAAACGCTGGTTTTTGAGTTACGGCCCTCAAGGAATGGTCCAAGTAAGGATTATGTTATCTCAAAGTGGCGTATCTGTATCTTTAACGATATAAACGCTATGGAGCATTTTAGATTTGACGTATCTGAGTTGAGACTATTTCATATTCTCACAAACTGACCTAAGTGAAGATACGTCTCTTTAAGAGAAAATAAAGCTGTTTATCATGCCTTATAGTTTTATTGGCGTATCTGTTTTTGTACCTTCTCACTTTATACCTATCTTTAGGCTGCACCCTTACACAGTTCATGAACTCCAGCACAGTGATTTGACTTCAAGGCATTATCTAAGGAAAGTAACATTCTTAAAGTTCGAGAAACCGATTTTGATCAAGAAATTTCCGAAGAACAAGGAGCTGTTAACTGATTAAACTTCATAGAGATTAGAGTGTTAAAACAAGAACCAAACAAAATATTTTTTAAAAACAGTAACATTGAGGAAGTGTACAACTCAATAAAGTTGAAAAGAAAAAAAAGACTTCAGAAATATCTTAAGGACGTAAATGTAACAAAGCAAAACAAAGGACCTATACCAAATTACAAAAGGAAAATATGCAGATTCGTTACCTTATAGTATTTAAAGATTATTTACCTCTGTTTATTTTTGAATTGCTTAAAAGAGATTGCTTACACAAAAAATACAAAAATGTAATTTTTATAATCTAAGTTGTTGATCCTTTGTATTAGTATTATAGTTTTCTACAATTTTATTTTACTATCCCAGAGTACATTGTAAGATGAAGTATCAGAAAAGATAGCAGATAAAGATTCTTTATCTTTGTATTTGTATTGCTTGAAAAAGGTTGTTTCAACAATGTAATTTTAAAGCCTAAGTTAATCCTTTATATTGATATTATAATTTTTTACATTTTTACTTTCTCACTATCATACAGGTAGACCTATAGAAAGTATTGTAATCGTCAAAAAAATCGAACTCGTGATTTTGATGAATTTCGACGTTTCATAACTCCCCGAGTCCAAAAAAGTGGTTTTTGAGTTTCCGTCCGTCTGTCTTTACCTCTACATCTATTTTACCAATTGGGCTAGGTATCTAGGGTTTTCATAGGGCTGTCCCGAGGGGTTTTTGGAATAGGATATTTAACCCTAAAACTAAGGGTAGGTTACTGAAGGGCAAAAAGTAAAAAAAAATCGATTTTCTCAAAATCGGCCTTAATGATTTAGATTAAATTTAATTTATAAGCATTGGTTAGTATTATAAACAAAATTCGTACTCTCATTTTTTCGGCAAAATGACTTTAAGGGTTTCGGTCAGATGTGTAAATTCTCATTTTATATCATATCTCCGTAACTCATTGAGATATGAAATTACTTATTGCAAATATGTAGGTCTATTTATAATACAAATATTTTATTTGAAACATTTTTTATAAAAACAATAATTTTCAAGCTAAACACAGATAAAATTATGTATATTTTTTAAAACTTTTATAACATTAAAATCAAAGTATTACGACCATCAGAAAAATCTAATCTGAAATTTTGATGGATGTCGACGTTTAATGACCTCCCAAACGCTATAAAGTTGTTTTTGCAATGCCGTCTGTGTGTGTGGGTTTGTTTAACCCTAAAATTAAGAAAAGTTTAATAAAGGGAGAAAAGAGAAAAAATCGATTTTATCAAAATCAGCTCTAACGATTTTGATTAAAATTAGTATCTAGGCATTTATTATAATTATAAACAAAATGGCTATTTTCCTGTGAAAATTATTTTGGGTACTTTACAGAAGCGGAAATTTCCGTATCGCCACAACTTTTGAGATACTAAATAACTTATTATTTCAAAACTCTAGTACTATTAAAAATAAAAAACTTTTACTTTAAATATATTTCTACAAAACCAATAGTTTCGGAGATATTGGCAAATATATTAATACAATTTTGTGAGCTTTAGTTATAGAGAGAAACTACTTAAATTTTAACGAAATAATTCTCTAATTCCATAAAGTAAGTAGATAAGTAAGTCTCTAAAAAAGTTTATGTTCTGTTTTCTTATATTTATTTTATATAAACGTATATATATATATGTTCCATACTTTTTTATTAATTAATTATTAAAATATCAAAAACTTTAACCGGAAGTCGAAATTTTAATACGAAGTATTGACCCTTGTGGACCCAATATAGATTTTTTTGTGTCCAAATATACTAGATCATGTAAAAAGTGTTAACGTAGGTGGAAAGAGAAAACTATCAAAAACTTCTAGGAGCTCTCCTGAAAAGTTGTGAAAAAGCAGATACGTCACTACGTGAGATGGACGAAGAATTGGGGCTATCAGTACCTGGGAGCACACCTATAGTAAGTTACGAATAAATCGCATCCCACCAACTTTCTTACCACGTTACGTTTAACACCAAGGTTATTAGCGATTTGATCTAAGAGGTTGAGATTGTAAAGGTACCTTAGAATAAATGCACTGGCATTGGTGTATAGGGGTGACCACAGTGACCAAACAAATGTCAAAAACAAACAAATCTTGAATATCAACCTTCTAGTTTCAGTCAATCCGTTAGGTACTGGATCATGTTACCACCAATGTGGGTATGATATCTACAATTCGAAACATACACCATCTTTCTTACACATACACACACCGGGATGCGAACCAAAGTATCTCAAAGGTCGTTGGACGCTATTCGGGGTTCAACAGCTTAATTATCTTGACTGCAGATCGGGACATTCACTATCGACATATTTCTTTTCAGTCGATATACTTTTTAACCAGAATGTTTTCTTATTAGAAACTGTAAGGCTAGTCCGTGGGCTCGTATCTCGGCCAGGTAGTTAGAGACGTATGCAAGAACATCACTACACTTAATTTCATAGCTGAGGGAACTGCAGGTATTATGGAGAAAATATTTATCTTCGCTCTCTCTCTCTTTTACCAGTTGCCAAACCTTCTAGCTTTCTCTTGTTGGGAAGTGAGGGGGGAGGGTTTACTTGGAAATCCCTCATTGTAAACAATGTGACATGGGGAGCTTGGGGAGGTTCAATTGACAGGCAAAAACATTTATTATCAGTGTACAGCCTTTTATAAAAACATTAAATATTTCCACAATAGTATTTTCTTTCAAGATTGAAGTTTATTAACTTTTTCTATTCCCCACGCAGTTATGCTTAAAACTATTTTATGTATAAAGCCTTTTTCCTCATAATTAATATACAAACAAATACCTAATACAACATGCATTTTATACTAAATGCTATAAATTCCCTTCTTACTTGTTCTTAATCAGAAAATTAGGATGGTCACTATCAATATCAATCAAAGCTTTAATTTTCTTTAGGGTAGGTAATTCATTGTTACGGTAAAGTGAATGTACCTTTCTGCGAATTGCTGCTTGAGTAAAAGTCTCATGTTTATCCAAACGATTCATTTGAGTGCAGTTATTTCTTTTTTTATTAGTGTCAGTAACTTTCCCTTAGTTCTTGTTTAATAGAGATTACTAATTTATAAGACACATCTGTAGCTTCTGCAGTCTGAATTGCCGCTTGATTTACTGAACAAGTTCCGTCTTTACGAAAATAGGTGTAGACTCTTAATACCATTGCCCTTTTTTTTACTAATTAATATTTTCCTCTTGTAATGTAATTGTTTGTAACAAGCCGCAGATTCCATAATTTTTGTTATATTTTAACTATTAACAATAAACTATTATTCAAATAAATATATTAATATGCACATAAAACTATAATTCCACAACCTTACGGCAAAAAAACAACAATACACACGACAACCACATACACACAAAATCTTAACGTGATCAATAACAAATATTTTTCCACACAGAGTACTAATAAATTATGAGTGTTTATTTAGTGAATGTTTTGGGGCTAGCTATTAGGAACACGAGACTCAGACTATTGTAACTTTACGACTGAGCTGGAAGAAGAAGCACCAACTACTGGCAACAAAGACAGTACAGCATTGCCAAATTTGATATACATTCGAAGCAAGACTGATCACGGAAAACAAAAGAATGACAACGCTGTTGCTCAATAGAAAGCATGAACAACAATGGATGTGAGTGGATGCTGAGTGGACACTAGCGTGAGTTTTTCTTACGTCATCATAGGTTAAAAGGTGGAGCGATAGTATGCTCGGAACCACACTATCAGTCCGCTAAGCGTCCACTAACGTTCTTGCATACCGCCCTAAGTTTACGTTTCCAGTAAGTGTCAAACGCTAGTAATACCACCGTTAATCTCCTCACCCTTGCTGGCAGCTAACGCCGCCTTGCTGGCGATCACGAAGGCGAACCCTGGCACCCCTTGCAGACACTTGTTGGCCGAGCTCACCAGGAAGTCGAGGCGTCCCCCTTTCACGTCTAAGGGCACCGCCCCGAAGCTACTCATGGCGTCCACGAAGTAGATGGCGTCAGGGGCGAGCCGCTTCACCACCCGTCCTATCTCCTCCACGGGGTTGATGACGCCGGAGCTGGTCTCGCAGTGGACCACGGCCACTGTGGTGTACTCGGCGCCAGGCGTCGACAGGTGTCTCGACACCTGGGAAGGCACGCAAGCAGGGGCAGTAAACAGGAGAGTTATTTTATTTTGAAATAAATTATTTGGGTTATTTACTACTACTTAGTACAGTTGCGTCCATTATATACGCACCCACTCTAAGTCTATAATACGTTGAAGTGAAACAAGGAGAAATATTACATTGCAGTTCATGGTAAATATTCATAAATTAATTTATTAAAGACAGTTTACAGAGATAAAAGTGTTTTCTTACACCCTTTTTGGTTTTCATCCTAAAAACTGATGTTACCACTGTACCCGTAAGTACATCTTTCTATGTGTACAATGGTGAAATATCACAAAAATCGTGATATAATTTAAAATATATAAATACATTAATGGGTTCCAGCTACTAACCCTTGTACTTCCCTTAGGTGGTTATATTTTTTATAACCAGATAAATTTATTCCAGAAACTTCTCAGTGGTATGAAGAAACCTCCCTTTCCAAAGACCTTTGGACATTACCTAAAGCTTTGACTAAAATTGGACACTTACAACACCGGACTATATCCCCGGAGCTTCCTCTTGACATGGACACCAGAGGCACTAAAATTACCTCCACACATGGAATGCAATGTACGGTACTTGCGTACATAGGGTACGTCACAATTAAGAAAAGTTACATTAAAATTGTTCACATTCTGTGGAAGAATGAAATAAAAAGGAAATGTAAAAATAATTTTTAAAATGTGGTATATAATCCAAATAATTTTTTTTTATATTTAATTTAATTCCTTGTTTGTATACCCACTTCTTATTATGTACCCCTCTTATTATATATCAACCCATTTATCCTTGTTCTTTGCTAGTTTATATAAACCTCTACTCCCAGGGGTGGATTCAGAATTATTTTCTAGGGGATAAAAGGGGGGCACTGAGGGTGGGTTGGAATACTACCCAGTGGGATGGGTTGGGGAGTCTTAATACATGTCAAGTTGCACAAATATTGCTATAAATACTCTATTTTATTTACTTAACTTATACACAAGTAAAAGCCTTTGTACAGAAATGAACATCCTATTTACATTAGGTCTTCACAACCTCAATATATTATCTGTGACTCACCTCGATGGCGTAGTTAGCTAACGCACTAGTTGTGTTGAGCTTGACTGCCGAGGATGGGGAGATCGAGGTTCGAATCTCAATCGGGTGAACTGGTTTTTTCCCTAAATGGTTTTCCACTCTCCCTCCACGCAAATGCAGGTTCACTTCATCTATATTCAACCTTCCCAATTCCTAACCCATTAGCGTAATTAGTATTTAAGCGTATAACCCTAACAGGTAGTAAGACGCGGTGCTAAATAAAAAATAAAAATAAATATTATCTGTGAATTTTTAAATGAAGAAGATACTGGATGGCAGAATATTTTGCACGTCTTTAAAGTCTTCGTAAATAGATAGACCTAATTTGGTTCCTATAAGTCTTTTAAACATTTTAGGGTAGCATAAAATATAAGTACTTTTTTTTAGTTCATGTCTCACTATTTATGTTGGTTATATAGTATTAATAATTCATATGTTAACAACAAAACTAACGACACTCACCATGATTGCTTAACGTTTGTATAAAAAGTTTGTCTCTAAATAAAACTATACATGTTTGTTGTACATGTAAGATTCATAATTATTCATTGAGGAACTAACTTCTAAGGGCCCCAAGTTCTACTTGGCACCGGGCCCCTAAAAGTGTTGATCCTGGCCTACCTCTAGCCACAGGTACAGAGAGACATCTAGTCAGACACTGAATCGCTATTCCCACTTTTACTTTAGTTCGGGTACACCAAGACTTATCATAATCGCTTTGTCATTTTGTTTTAACTATATGGAAAATAAAACAAAGTAACCGAGGTTATTTAGATTAACTATATCAAGACCCACCTCGGCGACCGCATATTTAAATTTCTTCTAACTTCATCTCAAAACATTGGTCAGCCCTTGGTGGAAGAGTAAAAGGAGTGGTTGACACCTTTCGGTCGTACTTACCGTGTCCGGGTCCACGATATTGTCCTCCGGGAACTCCAGAACTTCCGCCGGGATACCACTCGTGTCACAGATGACCTTCATTCTGTTGCCGTACGCACCGTTCACAAGCAGGAGCACCTGTAGGGAGAGAAGGTAAATCTCTAAGGTAGGGCTGTAGGATAAGTGTTTCTGCAGTGTTTATAACAAAACATTTTCTGGTCAAAATATATCAAGTGTTGCTTCAGTACAAACATAGAGTTTAATTTTCTCCCCATGGTGACCTCAACAGTTCTTGAATATCTGTCAAGGGTCTCCTGGAATTTAATGACATTTTCTTCGTTTAAAAAGTTTTTCATCTAATGATGCTATGCTCATGAAAGACATTCGATAACTGTGGATATCACCATGTGAAGAATCTTAAACTCTATTTTTTTACTAAATTTTTTATTTATTTTGTCCAAAAGAAGGTTTTGCTATAAAAACTGCAACAAAAAAAAGCCGGCCTTTTCCCGCGTCCCCTACATCCCCACGACTTATTGTGGATTCACACGTTTGCCGAGGAAAAAGAGCAGAAGTGAAACGTGGTCACGTGATGCGCTCTAAACCAGTCGTTCCGCAGAATTAGAGACAATCTTACCTCTTAGGTCACACTTTGCCATAAAAATCGACGTGGAAGAACCAATAAAATTTCAAAACCAATGAATCAATCAGCGCACATGGGCCTAAACTAAGCAATTCAATCATTGCATATGCACCTAGAAAGCAAGATACAAGAAAATAGCTGCGTATACTGTTTTTACATCCAGTCCAGTTTCCAGCCTATGGTCTGGGTTAGTTTTTTTAAATTAAAGCCATATATTTACCATTATCGGCTTGCTAGGCCTGTCCTAGCTTAATATGCCTTATAATCTAACTTTAGACTAGGACAGGCGCAATATCTAGTCCTTAATCGTTAATTTATCATTGGGGAAGAGTAAGCCCATATTTCACCAATAATAATTTTTTTGGCCATGCTGAGAATCGAATCCGTGACCCTTAGCTCAATAGACAGACACGCTACCGACTGAGATAAGGTGTCAGATTGCATATACTGTTCTGAAATAATTACTTCAAATAGCTTGTTAAATTGAAATTGTGCGTTTAATGATTCAACACAACAACTTTAAAACACCCATCGTGGCATCAACCTTAAAGATATGTCTATCCTCTCAAAGATCAAATATATTGATAGTAAGCTGATTCTAGTTAGTGTCGCAAAGCATCATGGGTAATAATACATTTTTGCTAGCGTATGAATTGCTGTGCCACTCTCTGTTTCTGGGGAGCGTGTTAATCAAGCTTGATACCTTTTTAGTCTTAGAAAGAATTAGTACACGCACCGGTGAAAAGGCGGTCTACTTTTTAAACTCACATTATATATTATTTCAATTGAAAAATACAACTAGACACGAGAATCAAATCCAAGACCTTTGGATTAGCACGCCAATACGTTAACCACTAAGACCTTAAAATATGAAGGAAGAATGACCCAAGGTGCGAGATGATTCCTGGATAGCTCAGTGGTTTGAGCATTGGCGTACTAAGCCAAAATTCCCGGGTTAAATTTCCGTGTCTAGGTGTAATTTTGCAATTCAAAGAATAAGATATTTAGACTTTACTTTTAACTGGAATTAACAAATATAATAGCTTTGTTATTAATCTATTACATCATTACATTAGATAGTATGATTTTATGGTGAAGGTAGAAGTCAAGGTAGGAATTCCAGACGTGTATACTGAGGGTTTTTTCCTAAATAGTTTCCCTCCTATTACTCCACGTAAATGAGGGTGTATTTTCTATGAAACTCTATTTTCCTCATCCCTACCTCATTTTCTTACCACGCTAATGCTCGTAAGCTTCTCCTATGCTTTCCGTCCCATTTCTACTCTGTGGGCTAAGTAGGGATAATATTTGTAATAAACGTAATAAAATCATCGACATGATAAGTGTCTAAGGTTCCAGGTGACTTACTCTGGCGCCATTACGCGGGGAACTCAGTTGAAGGACAGCCTCCACTGAGAATGTACCAGATCCTTGCAGCAAGACTGAAGTGTACTCTTCATGAGATATGCCTAGAGACAAACAGACAGTGTTAGACTCAATCGGTCTTATAATACACGTGAAGAATGACCGTGGGCATGGGATGACTCCTGAATAGTTAAGTGTCTTATAATACACGTGAAGAATGACCAGTGGGCATGGGATGACTCCTGAATAGCTGAGTGGTGAGGCATTGACATACTAATCCAAAGGTCTTGGGTTCGATTCTCATGTCCAGATGTCATTTGTCAGTTTAAAGAATAACATATTGTTAGGGTATCAGGTTCTTGATTTTACTTTCTCGTGACCGACCCCTTGAAGAGAGTCAGTGTTTCTATCATCAAAAAAGTTGAATTCAAGGTTTAGGCCTAGATGGATTCTGACGTTTCATGAAGCCATGAATTCGAAAAAGTGAATTTTCACGATGGCGTCTTTATGTCTGTATCTTGGCCCAGAAAAGAAATAATTTTACTGTTCAGACTAAAACTTAGTACTTAATATCTTAATAAGGTTCCGAAAAATGGATTTATTTAAAATAATGTATCCAAGCCTAAAATAAAGGGTAGTTTATTTAAGGAATAATGAGAAATAATCAATATTCTCACAATCGGCTCAAACTATTTTTATTAAAATTCGTATATATACATTATTTAACATTACAAATAAAATGGTGCACCTAATTTTTCTGGGAAAATGACTTAGGTCTTAGAGAGAGTACTTTATACTAGTGGAATAATCATATTTTTTTTATCATATCGCCTTAACTCTTTAAAAATTGAAATAGCTTATCATTGCAGCAAAGTTAAAAGAAAAAACTTGTATTTGAAATACAAGGTGTTTCTAAACTTTATGTCTAAACTTAAACCACAGCATCTCTGGGCAGAAAAATACAGAAAATCCTAGTAAAATAAAATGTTAGGAAAAGTCATCTTGCACCACTAAAATAATTGACGTTGAAGTTAGCCGCAACAACTCCGGAAGTAGGCAGCTGTAAGTACGTGCTTGTACAACAAGTTGCATACTATTAGGTGGGATGAAGTTCCAGCCGCGAGCAACGTTGTCGAAAGGTGAGCCCCACGGAAACTGTTGAGGGAGTTTTGAACAGTCGCTGTGATGTGCCCGCCTTATGATCTGCAACTTGCTGTACACGTACATACTTAGATCTGCGTAATCCCGGCGTTGTTGCTGCTAACTTCAACTTTCATTTTAGTAGATGCAAGACGAATTTTCGGACATTTTTTACAAGGATTTTCTGTTTCTTTCTGCCCACACATCTGTGGTTTAAGTTTGGACAGAGAGTTTAGAAACAACCTGTATATATTTTTATAAACCCAATAGTTTCAAGTTTCAAGCAAATTTATCACTTAAATGGAGGTCTGTGAAATGGGTATTTGATTGATTTGCTTTATATGTTATTGAAAAATAATAATTTTCCTCTTTCTAAAAATTATTCTGTAACAGTGTATATTATTTCATTTATGCTCTTTGGTGAAATGTGTTAATCTTTTTTACATTATGTTTCTGAAACAATGCATACTAATTCGTTTCACATAATATATTATGAATTTAAATAAAAATCTAAATTTAGTTGGTAAAGAATCAATAAAGTCTGTATAGTGCACCACCATGCATTTATTTTCTATGCCACTATTTTTATTTTCAGCTGTCTAGCTATACTGTATACTGTATACTGTATACTGTATACTGTATACTGTATACTGTACTAAATATAGATAGGCCATATAAATTATTAAATAAAACCAAATCGCTAATCCGAGTCTTAGAAAACATGGTAAACTTGTGGCTTACTTTACTAAATTATTAATTATTCATTCTCAATTGAAAATAGAAATAGCAACAAAATGTATTTGTAGTTACAACACACTAATATACATTTCGTATAGTGATAAATTAAGGGTCCAGGCCAGAGCTTGATTATTATTTTGTCCTATTTTGTGTTGGACCAAGCCAACGATGATAAATATAATATTTAATTTCAATTCAAAATTTTTCAAATAAATTTTAAAAAATCCATCTCTAATAAGATATTTGATCAAATCTCAAATATTCTTAACTGTTCAATGATCCGAAGATCCCATTCATAATATTAAATTTAGGTATCCAAAAGGTGACATCTAATTATTTATTTTGTAGAGTATCGATAAAAATATGTGATGATACATGCTAGTACCCAGCGTTACAACTGTTACAGTTAAATTGAGAGGAAATATATTTAATAAATGTGAGCCAATCAAATACACTACTATGGACTCAATCTAGGTAATCTCAAAGCGTTTCCACGAATGCGACTAGATACAAAACCTATTGGGAAGTCTGGGCTGCGTATATTAGACACGTTTCAGTACCTACTGATTCGTACGAGTCTAATATTGTCTAATTTTAGTCTAAATTAATTTATTGAGTGTGTGTAATTTATGATTGTCTTACCAAAATTATTCATCCACTTTTGGTGTCAACTGTTTTAATTTAGCACAAACATAATAATTTAGAAAACAAAACGTGACAAATAAGTGAATTGATAAATTGCAGTATATTAATTCCTAGATTTACACGTATTTGAGCTACGGCTGAAAAATAATTGGGTGAATATTTTATTTTAAAAATAGCTTCAGATCTGAATCGATTAAGTTATTTTAGGTTTACTATGATAGTGTTTCAAATCAAATGTCTGTTAATATTTTAACACGATAAGCTTCCGAATCCTATAATAAAATGTTGATAGACATTTTACACATATTTTGTTTGTTTTTTAAAAATAATATAATGGATAGGTAGTACTATTCTCAAAAAGTGAAAAATCAAATAAAGATCACACTATTTTTGTAATCATAGTACAAGATGTTCAGTGTCACAAACATTAATTGTCTCCCACGTCATTCCGTTACAACCTGGAATTAGAGTTAATTATTTCTCTATTCACTCTACCACGAAACTGTTTTTCGGTCTGATTACATTAATTTGTTAAAATGAACTGTTATAGAGTCAAATTTTGAGCTAAGACCATTGAATTCGAATCTAAGATTTATTGAGATTTGAAATTTCAAATCAGGTCCAAATATTCCAATATTAGAATTCAAAATTTAGAATCGTGGCCGATTTAAGATTTCGAAAGTTCACGCAGGCTTACCATTTATCATTATTGGCTATGTCTACATTTTTTCTACAAACTGATAGATCTCTTCTATGGTGGTCCATATTGTATTACCGGACCACTGCAATTAGTAGCCCTCAATAAATAACCAATAATAATATTGCACGTCTGGGCTACATTATTCATAGCCCAGTTTGTGGAAAGATTAGCCAGTACTAAAGTACCATAACCCAGGGAACGCCTGAATGTGGTATTCTTACATCCATTCCATGTCCCGATAAGGTGATGGTGATAGTGAGTATGAGAGTGTGGAACCAGTGGAAACACTTAAACCTAGCTTAAGCCTAATTAATCAAAGCCTGGTGACCTTTAGGATAATTACCCTTTCGGGAAAAATGCCTAAGGTACCAGCCAGTAACTGAGCCCAGGACCCCTAGGCTCATAGCCAGGTACACTAACAACTACATCACTGGGTCCGTTAATAAATGACTAATAGGCAATAAAAGGAGAAGGTGTACTGAGGTAGAGGAGACGCCGACATACCGGCGATATCAATCAGTTTGCTTCTGATGGCCCTGATGGTCTTGATAAAATCCGTATCCCTCGACCCGACGTCTGTCAACATGGCTTCTTTGACAGTTCGGCTGCAACCCAGTGGACCAGGGGTGAACAACTTCTTGCCTGCAATAGGAACATTCATGGAACACAATGACTAGGGTTGTACACTTCTATAGTGCTATGGGCAAGAGCTTTAAGGCGTTATGCACAAGAGCTTTATTTATATATTTTTAAATACGGGGGGCAGCGCACCCAGAAATTTACATTGGGTGGGAATGAATAGGGGGAACAAAGGAGTACTAAATGCGGGGGTAATGAAAATGTATTAAATCTTTTTTTATATAATTGAAAGTTTTAGTGGCACTTTTAAAGTGTATAACGAATTGATATACCTTTTTAGTCAAGTAAGTACTAAGCCTCTAACCCACTTCGGTGGCCGCGTGTTCTAACGTGCTACTCTCACATTAGACTAACTGCCGGTGACGGGGAGATCGGGGCTTGAGTTTCCATCGGGTGCACTGAGGGTGGTTCCCCCCCCCCAAATGGCTTTCCACTCTCCTTCCACGCTAATGTGGGAATACTTACTCTAAATATAATCTTTCTAATCCCTAAAAACCATTAGTGTAGTTAGGATGTAAGCGTATATAACCTGAACGGGTAGTAAGACGTGGTTCTTAAAAAACTAAGCCTTTACTTAAAATGTTGCCTCTGCATTTAACAAATCAATCAAAATGTTTCCTAAACTGTGGTCCAAGTACTAGAGTATATTTGTTTCGTTTTTTTCCACCAATTATCACTACCTGTTCGTGTTATAAGAATTTGTTTTCTTTTCATGCTAATGTGTTTGGGAAGTGGAGTGTCTAGTAGCCCGACTACCAAGGGAGGTGGTTGGAATGCAATGTTTGTTTGTTACCACGTTTTTACTAAACTACTCATCCATTTTTTATCAAATAACAACTAATTACTATCCTCTAAGTCTCACGTGGAACCAATATGAGGTTCACGAGCACAATGTAATGGCACGCGGACTGTTTAGACGCGAGTGCTTGTCTAAGGGGTCTTCAGAGTTAAAGTTTAAATTTTTGACATTTGGCTTTCTTAGTTTCACAAATGTTTCACTAAAAAATACTAAACACCAAATAAAAAAAAAGACAAACAAGTTATGGGTGTTTTCCTCTAGCTTGCAACTATTAGTTACTTACTCAGGTGCTTACCATCTATTAGTTTACAATGGAAGGTATGGATAGCTACATGACATCAACGTTTAATGGCTTAGTCAGGTGTCTTAGATTATGTAGATTACGTAGATATGTTAGATAAGGTACGATTCTTAGTTTAGTTAGCTTGGTGTAACAATCCACACCTTCCATTGTATATCCATAGATAACTAGTGGGTCTTTGCAGCGATGGTTGCAGATTATTGAACTGAAACGTATTTTAAACTTTTTATTGGGAAAGGATCTATATAATAAGCCTTCTATCACTTTTTAGTTAAAAGTGTACTCGTCAAAGGCTATCAACTTTACTTATTTAGTTTTTGGTGTGTAATTTAAATTTAAACGTATATTTTCCCGCTTAACGCCCCGATGAGAAATTTAAAACGACCCCTCTCACAGATCTTTATCTATTCGTTGCACCAAAACAACCAAACAACTCAAGTAAGGATTGAGCTGGTATTATTTTTTAACAAAGACAAATATTTTATTTACCAATATACATCTATACACATATCATGGTTTCCATGGTGATGTAAACAAAGAATGATTGTACTGAGAAATAGAAGATGTAAGGGAGAATGCATGATAAAGTGTGGGTGAGAGAGAGAGAGAGAGAGAGTGTGTGTGTGTATGTGTGAGGGTAGAGAGAGTATGAGAGCGTTAGAGCGTCTAATAGAGAGAGAGAGAAATTGCGAAAATATAGATGTGGTACTCAAACATTACAGTACTTTTAAATATCATATCCTCAAAATAAAGCGGTAAAATGAAAGCGTGGCTTAACTTATTTATTTGTATTGTGTTACTATTTGCTAAAATGAACATTAAAACCCATTATTTGAAAGAAATGAAAATTAAAACCAATTATTTGAAGAAGAAAAAAATTAAAATCTAAACCAATTATTTGAAAAAATCAACACCAAAATTCATACTTAGATAGTTAAAATGGCTCTTTTTTTAAACACTATTCAAGATCATTTTATCGTTTAGAGCTCATAATACATACCAAAACATATTCAAACATAAGTTTATCATGCGCGAAACAAAACTTAAACAATATTTTCACGAACTTAACAACTTAACCTTTTAATTGTATGCTCAATATTATTGATTTAAATGAGAATTAACAATAACAACATTCCAATAAAAAATAAATGTTTCCCCAGTTTAGTCTTTTCAATTTAGATTTGTTATGACCAGCATCACAATTAGAAAAGTATTGAATTTTTTTGTCGTTGCTGAAATAGCTTCAAATGTTCTAAGATTAAAGGTCGAATCTCTTTTTCTGTGCCCACTCCGTAAACATTTGGAAACATTTCATTCAAACCATAGGTAATGTTTGGTCTGTATTTAAAATATTAGCAAGCACGATTAAGTAAGAAATGCGAACAGCGCACGGCCATCACTCATACCAACTTAATTCGTGTTCTTAGGGCGGGAGTGTATTGGACGCGAGAAAAGATAAATGTTTTTTGCTATTTTTATAGCAAAACTTTTTTTAGTCAAATGAAATAAAAATATTTATCCGTTAGGAACATAGAGTTTAATTTTATTCACATGGTAACTTCAAGAGTTGTTGAATATTCAACAACTGTTGATATCACAATGTGAAGAAAATTAAAGTCCATATTTCTACTGGAGAACTATTTTATTTACTTTGCCCAAAAAGAAGTTCTGTTATAAAACTGTTAACGCACCGATCTTTTCTCGCGTCCAATACACTCCCGCCTTATTGAAGATGGCACTTTGGGCACACCTAAATTTTCCTCCGTGGTACACCACTGTGCCGCGGCACACTGTTTCCGGAGCACTGGCTTAGGCTATGGCCTTAAAAGCGGTGTGGTAATAATTATTAAACCTGCTCTATATGATTGTGTATTTGACGTATTTTAAGTTTTTAATTACATTTTTACTTTCTCTCTACCTTATAGGTAGAGAAAGTATTGTGATCGTTAAACAAATTGAAATCGAGATTTTGATGAATTTCGACGTTTCATAACTCCCCAAATCCAAAAAAGTTATTTTGGAACTACGTCTGTCTTTCCGTCTATCTGTACCTCGAGGTAGAGCCTAAACTGTTTTACCGATCGAGAGAAAACTTGTTATCAATGGTTTTTGTAAGGTTGCCCCGAGGGTTTTTTGGAATTTAATATTTAATCCTAATATTAAGGGTAGTTTACTGAAGGGCGAAAAGAGAAAAAAATCGACTCTACCGATTTTGATTAAATTTCATATTTATGCGTTGATTAAGATTATAAACAAAATGGCTATTTTCATTTTCCCATGAAAATGAATTTTAGGCTACTTTACAGAAGCGGAAATTTCCATATCTCTGCAACTATTTGAGATATTATTGCAAAATTTTAGCACTACTAAAAATAAAATCTTTTATTTGAAATATATTTTTATAAAAGCAACAGTTTCTGAGATATTGGCAAATATATTAATACAATCTTGTGAGTTCTAGTTGTACAGAGATACTACTTTGATTTAACGCAATAATTTTCCAATGCCATAGAGTAATTAAATACAAGTAAGTCTCTCAAGAGGTTTATGCTATTCATTATCAAAAATGAGGAATTTAATAGCAACGCGATGACCTGAAGGTGTGTAACCCCTAGTAAAATGTCGAAAATTTTAACCGGAAGTCAAACTTTTAATACGAAGTGTTAACCATTGTGACCCAATATCGATATTTTTTATTGGTCCAAATATACAAATGAGGACATTAATTCTTTAAAAATGAAACTATAAAATTTAAAACCGTGAGTCAAAAAATGTTTCAAGTAAGTATAGCGCAATTATGCTTGAGTTTGCTAGTTTATATATTATTTCGTTTCACATATATTACGGGTTTTGAAAAAATATCTCAATTTTTAAACAATAGAGCGAGAAAGTCCGTGCGGAGTTCCATATCGTTTTATTTGTATCTGTGAAGGGGAGATAAATGATGCTCCTGTCCATTTCTGGTGCGTCAATAAGGAGAGATGTTGGCTGCGTTTATCAAAGTTATCCATTAGAATTTGTCCGTGAGCTCGGTTACTTAACCTTTGGTTAGTTTATTTTGTTTGAGTACAGAAACAAACCTAAACAAATATCACTTAATTTAAGGGAATCGTTTCTATTAGATTATTGTGTAAGTTTTATCTCTTGAGCCAACAGAGTTCATATTGGAGGTTATCAAGAATAAGACCTTGACCCCAAGAAATGGAAAAAAAAAAAAAAAAAAAAAATATGAGGGGAATGGTTGGGTAGTCATACGTTCCCCTCACCAATACAAGACCCATGATTGATCCAAGAACCAATTTTGATCACTTATAAAAAAAGTTTCCCTTAGAACAAATATTATTATTATTATGTGTTCTGTCTTACGACGGGTCCATTCATTTTGTAAGTAAAACTTAGACCTCTAAAGCACCCTGTCCTCTGCTTCCTCCTTAAGCTCCCAGAATTTTCTTCTTTCCTTCAAGTCATCTAGTATTTGAATCCTCCTTCTTCCTAAGCTCCTCTTTCCCTCAACCTTTCCTTCTATGGCGTCGTGACACAACTTTGTTTAAAACTGTGTTTCAATCATTTAAGTGTTTTGGTTTTATTATGAAATACATATTTTCTAATATATTTATGAATAATGATAGCTGATCTATCAGTGAATTTTAAAGTTGATGCATAGAGTTTTACATTCAAAATTCAAATACTAAAAATAGTCAATTATACGTCGATATATAGTTTTTAATCATTTATTAAAGTAAATTCAAAAATATAAGTAGAAATAAAATTAAATTTAATGAGCTTCCATTGCAGGTAATAATAATTCCTATATTATAATATTAGATACATTATATGATAGAGTCAAGGTGGAAATTGCTGGTATATTCAATTTAAAAAATAATATTTATTAAATTTGAACAAATTTGTAAATTTGGGGAACCATTGTTGCTACCCCAAGACCTTTTACCAGCGCAGCATGAGGGGGTTAAACGACTAGTTTCACTAGTTAATTAAAATAATAAATTAGACATATAAAAAAGACGAAACACTTACAGTTTTGAGAAGTCATTTTATCTTTATCTTCTTTATAAATAGATTATCACAAAACTACACAAGTTTTTATTTTAAACTATTTAGTTATTTATGGACTCGATTTCTCTTCTTCGGAAATTTTTGATAAAGGGTGCCACGTGCTCCTTGATTTGTAAGGGCGCCTCTCTCATGGCATAAAAGACACCATTAAAAACTTTAGTATGTCAGTCGAACATCTTGTTCAACTATAGTTCACGAAATGACCACTACGCGTCTTTATTTTTTATAGTTTAAATCTCTGTATACAACAAAGATAACAACTGCAAAGGGCCATACACATTTGAAAAGCTTATAATCATCTGAAGTTTTGTGTATTTGGCCATTTGAAGTATAGGGCTGGAAAAATAAACAGATTTTCGTCCCAAAGTCATAAAATAAATTCAATTGTAGAGAATTAGTATATTAAAATGCTAGTAAAAACTACACGATGAGCTAATCAATAATATTAATCTAACGGGTCTTTATGAATAGTGAATCTTGTTACTCTGCTACAAAATACATTATGTTGTCACCATTTTTATTTTTTAAATTTTTGGCTGGCATTGATTGAGGCTATATATTAGCCAATTTTATAGATTTCTTCATCGAAGAATTTGATTATTTCTTCATAAAAAGTTGTAGCCTTTCCACTTCATTTTCTTATTCAAAGTTTAAAAAAGCATAGAGTTTAAAATTAGTTTCTTTGTTTTCTTCTTAACTTGTTGAGACAAACTTCTTCATGTTTAGTTTGTTAAGACAAACGTATTTATATTTAGTTATTTGTATTTGTAATGCTGCTTTCAAACCCCAACTCTCCCTAGCCGTCTTAAATGTTGGTAGTAGGGATGAATTTCCATTACTGTTGTCATATTCTGATAATTTACAACCTTATCTAGCGCTTCTCTTACTTCAGAAAGCTCATTAATCTCTCTAGCACAATTTTCATCCTTGTCCTCGCCATTTTGTTTTTCAAGGGCTTACATATCCTGCAATCTCTTCCTAAGTGACTAAGCAATGTTCAGGATTTCCCTAATTTGCTTCCAGCTAGTCTTGGATTTGTTCTGCAATTGGACCTATCTCTCTTCCTATCAACAAATTACTGTCGTTACAATCCTTTTAAATCAATTTCACGATCCATCTGTGTCAAACATCAGATTTTTTCGTGCGTTAGAGAGAGACGTATTTAATGTATTTTTCCAGGCAACTGTTAAAAATGACTGATTAAATGCTATTTTATTCCTTATGTTTTCCAGTGTTCTACTTCTAGTATACTACAGCACGTCACCAGACTGTTCAAGAAGCTCTATGAATTTTTTTCCCCAAGAATTTGCTCCTGTACAACTATTTACAGACAATTATATTTCCTTGATCAGTGAAGTAGTTTTAGTGAGGTAGAGACATTCACTTTATTTTTCCACCAGAGCTGCAAAGTATCTCACAGATTGAATGTGATGGAGCATTATCCAAAAGTAGTAAAGCCTATACTTCTTCCGATGGAGTCTGAAGCACTTCTGTTTGATATCCTCTAACTGCAGAGAAAATATGTTGGTGAAACTAGTCCTTGAAGATTTATTGAGTAAGTCAGGCCTTTGTAGAACTGTAGTATAGCAGAGGAATGTCAACCATAACATCTTTATAAATTCGTGCTCGTTTGTATTTGCCAACTATAACATTCTTCCATTCGTGGTTGCCGTTCGCATTGTCACAAACAAGGGTAGAACACATATCTTGTATCAGTTTTATTTCTGTAAATGAAGTTACATGTCTAAAAACCTCTGTATTTTTAGGCAAAGACCTAAAAATGTTTCATCCGCATTTTACAGATGATCTAACATTATTTATAATTTGATTCAACTTTTCTCTGTTGCCTTTCCTGAACCAAATGTTGTACATCTTTGTACCTTCTTCTGCAAACATCGTCTGCTATCTGAATCAAGTACCCCAGTCTTCCCAGAATTCCTTTCTTCCCCATCGTCTTCTATACTTATCTTGTTATTATTATTATTATTATTATTATTATTATTATTATTATTATTATTATTATTATTATTATTATTATTATTATTATTATTAAGCACCGCATCTTACTACCCGTTCGGTTTAAACGCACATGTCTCAGTATATGGCCTACCATGTTAACTATTCTTTGTTGTATACTTTTCCAAAGTTTCCTTTTTTCATTTAACTTTTCTTAGCACTTCCGTATTTTATACCATCTCTATCCAACATTCTTCTATAGCCCCACTTTTCCAATGCTTTTAATCTTTTCCTTTCAGTTGCTCCAATGGTTCTTGTGTCACATCCGCAAATTGCAACGCTCCATACATTTACAAACTAGTGTATTAGATAGAAATCCATCATTTTTAAAATTCACAATGAGGTCAACAGCTGATTCTTCCAAATAAAACAAAACCTTTACCAATCGATTCTTTAATTCACTAGCCATATTCATAATATAGATAACGTTGGTGAAGTCATCTCTTCCAAAGTTATCACTGGCCAGCTAGTAACAAAATCATCGTTCATTAGTTTATAATAATTATATTATCTAAGATGACGATAACCATTGAATAAAACAGAGGTACGTTGCTTGTAAAGGATTATTAGGTTTTATACAGGTAAGTAATTTAAATATTACTTTCAGACTGTATGGGTAGTGTGTTTCCTTCTATTAAGATTTCTCCACCATCTAAATAATGTTTACTGTTGGCACTTAAAATCCTTTACTGTTCTTTGACTTCGTTTAGATTTACCTCAAGCTTATCCCAAGCTAGCTTCACTTACATTAGCTGCGATCCCCTCTCATCGGGACTACTAAGAAGGCGAAGCTGAAAATGGCAAACCCGAGTATTTCGGGCAACAACTGGCGGATAAACATCCACGAACTTGACAGTCAGTGAATACCTCAAAAGGGGTGAAGATGAGGTAGTTAACTGGCTTTTATCACCAAATTCCTCCTACTCCTGCCAATGCGTGGCCATTCAGAGTAATCAAATAGTGACTTTTTATCAAATAATATTTATTAAAACACGAGAGCGAAGGACATGAAACCGCTACTTGTTTATTTAATTAATTTTCATCTGTCCTGACATCTATAGGGTAGTCCGGGACCTAAATTTACTTACATATTTTTGTCTTCAGAATTTATTATACAATATCACATATTTA
Source organism: Timema genevievae (assembly GCA_902155825.1). Lineage (NCBI taxonomy): Eukaryota > Metazoa > Arthropoda > Insecta > Phasmatodea > Timematidae > Timema > Timema genevievae. The sequence goes on from CABFWO010005194.1 coordinate 48,167, forward strand.
AACAATAATTAATTTATGTAATTTGCACCTAATCTAACTGTCCTTATAATCCTACTGCCGTAGATGGGAGGTCATAGTTAAAGACATGAATGGTTGTAATGAGGGTGATAATTTTTAAAAAAGTTCCCCATTATAACGCCACATAAATGTGGGCACATCTCTCATTTAAACGTCCTCATCTCTCCCACACTATCATGATTAAAATGTATATAGTCAATTCAGGTTGTAAAATGAGGCACATAGAAAAACTAAGAAAACATTTTTCTAAAGCCTATGGCCCGCAACACGCTCCGGGTTTGTGAACCCACCCCTTTGACAAATTTTAGATAGAAACTATTATTTCATACAAACACTATTAGAAATCCCAAGTGTTGCTGGAAAAAATAATAAAGTTTATCTTACCATTTTCATTTAAAATGAAAGTACTGGTATGTTTTTAATCATTGAAATAAATATAGCTATATATATATATATACAACATAGGTGTCAATTAGATATAAACATGTTCGTGTTTATATTGAACAATTCTTTTCCCTCTTAGGTTATACGCCTAGATGAGTTTTAAGAGTATACTCAACCATTTAGATTTTTTAAAGTGTTTATGTAATAATAATGTATTTCATTGGTTGGCCTGGTTAAAAATAGTACCTTGCACTTTTTACTTTTAAATGTCATTATAACTTTGTCTGCTTTTAATATTAAGACCATTCTTTCAAAATACGATTCAAACGTGAACTCCTTCAGAGGTCGTAAGCTAGCTGATAGGACTGTTGTCTTAGTAAGCTCAGTCATTACTACATTACATATGTAATAATAGTCTACCATTTAAATATCACATAATGCGTCTAAAGTAACACCCACCCCACACCTAGTGAACCGAGTGAATTTTGATAGAAAAAAAATTTTTTTACAGCATTACCACGCACATTTTTTTACAATCATGAGCGAACTATTATTTAGTTGACATATACATTTTATTTTCAAGATCCTTTATTTTGTAATTTTTAATTATTTTCTCTTGGTAATCATATAACCTAAAATCATAAAATGAAACAATGTATAAAATATTCTTAAAACATGTACAGTGGTAATGAAGGAAATGATTTCGAGTATTTTGTTACACATTGAGCTGTAATAAATAAACAGTTAAAATTGTATATATTAATTAGTATAATATACTTAGTTAAATGGCATACTTTATTATATTTGTATAATGATAAGATGTATAACATTTACCGTATTTATATATCTTATAAAAATGTTATGGGGTGTGTTTTAAAGACCATTGTGTATCAAACTACTTGAAATAATTTCCCTCATTACCATTTAATTAAAACTTAGTGGTTCAAACTTCTCCACAACATTTTAATCGCGCACGTGCTAATATGCTCCAGTACTGGTGCTTTTCATCTGATATTTACATTGATCTCTATAATATAATTGGATGGACGTCAGCTGAAATTCTCGAGTTGTCGGCTGCACATTATTTTATAAGAGAGGAAGAAACCTTCGGGTATTTCTATCTCTCTCACACACATTGGCTTTGGCAGTTTGATTTATTTCGTTAATTTGTATGAATCTAATAGATACAGCAATGTATGATTGGTTAAATAAAATAAATGTTTTAATAAAAGGTTTAAAGAGCATAATTAAGTTTGACACTCATGATGTGTTTCTTCAAATAAGTTGACGTAGGCTAATACATCCTACAAGCCTGAAACCTAAATGATCGTTTGAACGTAAGACTTCTATACAAAGTTTTTCATTCGAATAAATGTAAATTGTAATCAAATATTTAGCTACCGGTACCTTATTTCATTATAGTCATCAAACTTTCATTATAATATGGTTTCTGAATGCAATATACAAACTAAGAGTCAACTTTAAATATATTATAATATAATAATACTTCCTACAAGTCTATAGCCTAAATGATAGAAAGTTAAGCTGCCTACTACACAAAGTTTTTCATTCAAACAAATGTAATTAAGTTTTAAGCTACCTTATTTTATTAGAGTTATTTAACTTTAAATATAATATGGATTCTGAAATCCAAGGCCATAGTCGGGGGGGAAGGGATTTTGGGGGTTCAAACCCCCCGAAATGTTATGAACAAATATATATGGCTTTATTTATGATTCAAACAATATCAAAATTAAGGTGCAAGTACAATGAAAAACACTTCAGATAGCTTCTAGAGATGTTTATTATTTAGAATGTTTCCTTGACTCTAGCAATTAGGGGGCTATGTTACTATAAAAACACTTTAGAGAGTTTCTAGAGTTGTTTGATATAAATTTATCTTAGCCTCCAGTAGTTAGGGGGCTATGTTACCATAAAAAACACTCTAGAGAGCTTCTAAAGGTGTTTAAATATATATATATATATATATCTGTCTTAGCCTTTGGCAATTAGGAAGCTATGTTGCCATAAAAACACACTCTAGAAAGCTTCTAGAGGGGTTTCATATTTAGAATTTGGCTTAGCCTCCAACAGTTAGGGGGTTATGTTGTTATAAAAAAAAACCTTCAGATAGCTTCAAGAGGTGTTTAAATATATAGATTTTTACTAGCCTTTGGCACTTAGGGAGCTTTGATGCCATAAAAAACACTTTAGAGAGCTTCTAAAGGTGTTTAGTATTTAGAATTTGTCATATCCTCCGGCAGTTAGGGGGTTATATTGCCATAAAAAAAACACTTCAGATAGTTTCTATAGGGGCTTAATATTATTTTTATAATTTTTCCTATCCTTCAGCAGTTATGGGTTTTGATGCCGTAAAAACACTTCAGATACCGGTAGCTTCTAGAACTGTTTTATTACTTAGAAATTTTTTTAGCCTCCAGAAATTGGAGGATGTGCCCACCTAACCCCCCTACCCCCCCACGAAATTATTGGCTGGCTACGACCTTGCTGAAATCATATACAATTTAATAGCCAACGTTAAATATATTGTAACATAGTAATACTTCTTACAAGCTTATAACCTAAATGATCGTTTGAGTGTGAGACTTCTACGCAAACTTTGTCATTCAAACAAATGCAATCAAGTTTTCAGCCACCTTGTTTCATTATAGTTATCGAACTTTAAATGTATTGTGATTTCTGAAAGCAATATACACTTTAAGAGCCAGCTTTAAATACATTGTAATATGGTTATAGTTCCAACAAGATTATAACCTAAATGATCGTTTGTCTACTACACGAAGTTTGTCATTCAAACAAAATAAATGTAATCAAATTTTTAGATACCTTATTTCATTTTTTTAGTCAACATATAGTGTTAAGAATCACATAACTATTTTATGGTACAATTATTCCAAACCAAACTGTCTGACATTTTAGATTTCGTTGTTAGGCTTAGTTTATATTCATGCATAACTCATAACTAATAGTGAATAGCGCATAGTGTATAGTGCACAATTCATAAGAAAATTAC